>AP025008.1:107500-177965 GCA_020887355.1 Coccomyxa sp. Obi | reverse complement strand
AAGGCATCATAATTATAAAAAATGTTTTTTCACATTCTTGAGGGCTAGAGCCTCCTCCAACAAATTTGGACTGGGGCCGCACAGCCGAACCCTTGCAGAAGGCCCTGCTGCTCCCCTATGTGCCGAGAGGCCACATAGGGGAGCAGCAGGGCCTTAAAAGTTCTCTACACAAATTCTCCAAGTGGATCTATTTCTCGGTTGGCAAGATCTGAATAGATTGCCCACGTTTAACACTAATAATGACTCTCTTGTACGACGCCTTCTTCCCTTGTGTATAACCCATGCGTCGTTTCTTCCTCGGCGGTCGATGGGTATTAACACCAATAACTTCCACCTGAAATAGCTGCTCCACAAGTGTCTTTATCTGTGGCTTTGTAAGCTTTAGATCCACATCAAAAGTGTATTGATTCATATCCATCAGCCTAACCGATTTTTCAGTTAAGACCGGGTATTTTACTAATTCGATGATCATAGTGGAATGTGTGAAAACGTCTTGAGCGAAAAGGCAAGAGCAAGAACCTCTTCTTGCGAGCCTCCTTTAAAGCAACAATCCCTTCTGGCTTCGGGATCTGATCCTATCTGTATTCCATACCGTTTTGTGTTCCGCTCAACAGCCGCAACAAGTCCTTAGATTTGCTTTGTTCCAACAGAAGAGGGCACTCGTTCAGCGAGTTGGGGGCAGGAGATGAGGGAGGTACCCTCTTGCATCTCTTGCATCCCTTGCACCCCTTTAGGGGTGCATGGGATGTACGGGCTGTGGTTGGGGGAGGGAACCTTCCCCCTCTTGCATCCCGAAGGGATGCACGGCCTTGCATCCCATGCACCCCTAAAGGGGTGCAAGGGATGCACGGGTTGTGGTTGGGGGAGGGAACCTCCCCCACGCCCCTGCCCCCTCGATGGCCGGGGGTGGCCATCGAACCCCCATCCCATCGAACCCCACGCCCCTGCCCCTATCCCATCGGGTCCCCCTCCCCTAACCCACAGCCGAACATCTGTAAGACATGTGCTGTTACAAGTGTTACAAATGGATGCACTTGTTTGCAGTTACTTCAACCACAAGTAGATGTGAATTGAAGTGTTAATGCTAACTAGTGCCAACCTAGTGGGAAGATTATTGAGGTTTATCCTTTCTCGCTTCAGGCGTCGTAGATTTAGCCCAGTTCTGTTCACAGCTCTAGTGTAGGTGGCGACATTTACGGCTATATAGTTCAATATACAAATTAAAAGTTTAAACTTACTTAAACCAATCTTTTAGGTCACTTCTTATACAGCAGAGGGGTAAAGATAAGGTTTATACTGTCATCAAGGAGAGACGATTGTCTTTTGAGACCTTAATTCGATTGACACGGGGCGCTTACCCACTTGGGGGTCGATATCCACTTGTTCAGCGCTTGGGGGAGGTTCCCTCCCCCACAGCCGAATCTTTCTGAGGCCTGAGAGCGCCTCTGGGAGGCTCAGTCCTGCATCCCTTGCACCCCTAAAGGGGTGCATGGGATGCAAGAGGAGGCTGGCGTGCCTAGCTCCCAAACACCACACCTAGGGTTACCAGCTTGATTTTGTCACACCCGGCAACAAGCAGTCATGTGCCATTTCACGGAGAACGTGTCGTGACAAGCCAAAATCTCGGAAATAGCCTTTTGGTCGGCCTGTCAAGAGACAGCGATTGTGCAACCTTGTGGGGCTACTATCTCGAGGTAATAGTTGTAATTTTCTATGGATAGTAAGCTTCTCTTCGAATACTTCTGTCTCGCGGATTTGTTGCTTTAACTCATCTCGCTTATTTTTGTAAGTCATTACGAGGCGCTGTCGTTTACGCTCGCGTTCAATCATGCTTTTCTTTGCCATAGGGATTTTGTTTGTTTAAGTCTACTTATAGAGCGCCCTCTTCACCGTCTCAAATGGATTTGACTGTGGGACCTCTCTGCCCCAATTTGCTGAACGGTTTATGTCGACGAAGGTTGATTCTTATTTATAAACGGAAGCAACCCCATGATCCTCGCATTCTTAATCGCTCTGGCCATGTAACGTTGTTGCTTGGCTGTTAATTGGCTGCTTCGTCGGGGCAAGATTTTTCCTTCTGCAGTAATGAATTTACGTAATAAAACAATGTTTTTGTAATCGATTGTTCCTTGAAAAGTCGGCGATTTTGGGCGCGATCTCTTTTGAACAATAGCAATCACAGGGGATTCTTGAGATGATTTAGATTTAAAACGACGATTTGCAAATCTCATAATTGTAAGCTGTCTAAAACTGTCCAGAATTAGCTGTCAAGGCTGACGCGAAGCGGCTCGAAACTGGGAAGAACCTATTATTCGATCGCTTGCGAAGGCCTTACAGGTGTTTGTCCTTCCGGCGGACGGGTGGATATCAAAACCCCAAAGTAAAGCAATTGTGCCCCAACTCGTTAAACGAATTGGAGCCCCCCCCCGATGGTCGGTGGCTATAGGGGCCCTTTCCCATCCCAATGAACCCTTGCGCTCTGTCCTTTCGAACCGCAGGGCCTTCCGTCAGACGTAGTTAACGCGCCGTTGGACCGGTTGGGCGGCGCGGTGGACGATGCGACGTTTCATTGACCAAATGGGATAAAGATGTGTTATCTCGTATAGCCAATCGAAGAGGCGGCCCATGGGAAAAAGTAAGGTGCGGTCCTTTATCCCTTAAATTGCCTTCTTGCTAAGCTCTATCAATTCTTGGAAAGCGTATCTGTCACATACCGCAAGTTGGGCTAACACTTTGCGATTAAGGGCTGCCTTGGCTTTCTTTAATGAATAAAGAAACTGATTATAAGTTAGACCATGTGCCCTTGTAGCGGCATTTATCCTTGCAATCCATATGCTTCGGAATTCTCGCTTCCGCTGCTGCCTGTCACGATACGAGTTTTTTAATCCCTTTAATGCATGTTGATTGGCGACACGGAACAGAGTAGATGAAGAACCACGGAATCCCTGAGCAAGTTTTAATATCTTTTGGCGCCGCTTTCTAGCGACGCTCCCACGCTTTACTCTAGTCATCTTTTTCTTTGAATATTTGTGTTCTAATTAGTCACCGTAAACCTACACGGTGAGAATCTCGATGGATTCCAGGTATTACAGGCCCCACACCTCGTTCAGCGAAACGCCGAACGGTTATGAGGCCCGTGTAGCCTTCGAACTCCCTCGATGGCCGAGCCTCGCGGGGGGCAGGAGGCTTGTTATTGGCGTTGGCCTTTGGGTCCCCCATTCCAACGAGCCCCACCCCTTTGGAGGTCAATCCGTTCAACGGAAGGGAAGGGAGCAATGCCACACAAATGCCCCATTGGAATCTTTGAAGAGATTGGAAAACCGTAAAGAATTGCTTTCCGCGCACAATGAATCCTCTTAATACCTTAAGAATTTACATCTTTAGCGGTGAGCTAAAGAGTTTTGGACCACCCATAATTTAATAGCAGCCAGCTTAAATTTATCAGTGAACTGCTTCTTTCTGGCAAGCCCGCTTTTAATTGAAGGCAGGACATTTTTTTGTGAACTGCATGGAAATGATAATGCATCTCTTCTGGATATGCAATCCATAGCCTATGGATAAGTCAAACGACTTATGATTTCTCTATCAAGAAATTGATAAAGGAGTCAACAATTTCAAACTAGAGTTGATCAGTTACAGACCTTCACCGAGCTGAGGTTCGAAGACCTCATAGGTGTTCGGCTGTGGGGGCCTTGGCTTCACAGAGGCCTCTATGAGGCCTCCCAGGGGTTCGGCGTATCGCTGAACCCGTTCGCTGGGATGGGGAAGGGCCCTACAGCCGCCGGCCGTGCATCCCATGTATCCCTTTGGGATGCAAGAGGGGGAAAGCAACTGCCTTTAATCCAGTCGGACGAATGGAGCCTAGGGGCTCCACAACCCTTGAGCGAAACATCAAATATCGATCAGGTGGGAGTCTAGGCTAATCAGGGGTCAGCATTGTTTAGCATAAACAATTTGTTTGACAGCAAACACTAATTTGTATATACTTATCGCGTGGAAACAATCCAAGCCCCCATCGTCTAGAGGCCTAGGACATCTCCCTTTCATGGAGAAGACGGGGATTCGAATTCCCCTGGGGGTATGTTTTATACGCCGTAACATCCTGTAAAAGTTTATCTCCCCTCTTGCATCCCATCGAGTCTCCCTCTTTTTCTTTGTTTAAAGTGTGGGTTCTTTGTTTAAAGTGCGGGGAGGGCGAAGAAACGTAAAACGTGATTCAGGAGGTGCTGTGCAAGTCGTTCATTGACTTACCCCGGGAAAATTAAGGTAAACTGTCATTTCACCATGATCCATCTTGTTTTTAGTTCCTGGAATGCTCAAGTTGAAAGGGTATGCTGTGCAAAAAAGGCCTTTTTCTTTACGGCTCCTCTTTAGCTGAATTGATAACAAGTCATCGACATTGACAATGGCAGAATTTAGGTGTAACCTTACAAAGAAGAGGAAACACTAATTGCAATAAATTTGCTAAATAGTTAGCAATTGTCGACAAGCCGAAAATGGGACAACTTGTATGCAAGGTCTATTTTTCGTGGCCCTATATGAAGAAAGCAAAAGTAATACTGCGGGATAGAGCAGCCTGGTAGCTCGCAAGGCTCATAATCTTGAAGTCGTAGGTTCAAATCCTACTCCCGCTAATATGTAGCCTAATTGATCCGAACACACCCCACCCATTTAGGAGCGCCTTTTGACTAAGCGGGGGTAACCACGAGAAAGGGAGGCCTCAACTTGTTGCTGATTGTAATCATGTTTCCTCGATGGCCTTGCATCCCTTGCACCCCTTTAGGGGTGCAAGGGATGCAAGGCCATCGAGGAAACAGATTTGAACATGGCTATGGGGTTTGGACTTGTAGCCCTTATATCTCCATCTTCATGACCTGCGCTGGTACATAGAATCATTTGATGCTTTCCTCGCTGAACAGTTGCCCCGCTTCGACGTTTATTGAAAAGATGCTAAAATAGAATAAAGGCCTCTCAGGCCTCACAGAGGTTCGGCTGTGGGGGAGGGAACCTCCCCCAACCGCTGGACGGGTTCGGCTCTGGTTGGGTTCGGCTCTGGTTGGGGGAGGGAACCTCCCCCAACTCGCTGAACGGGTAGCAAAACTACCCATTTCCGCTTTCTTTATATGAAGAGGCCAAGCTTAATAGAAGAGAACTACCTCTTCCCTAGGAGCTGGAGCTGAACAATCTTAACGAACAGAATTTGCAACAGACGGAGTCAAAAAATGTCTATCTTAGCTTGGATTGAAGATCAACGTAAACTTAAACTCCTCAATGCTCCAAAATACAACCATCCTGCGTCCGATGGGAGCAAGGGATTATGGACACGGTGCGATCATTGTGGGGTTATTCTCTACATAAAACATCTTAAAGAAAATCAACGGGTTTGCTTTGGTTGTGGCTACCACCTCCAAATGGATAGCCAGGAAAGGATCGACCACTTAATTGATGATAGCACCTGGCGGCCGCTGGATGAAACTCTTTCGCCATGTGATCCGTTAGAATTTCGTGACCAAAAACCTTATACGGAGAGATTAAAGGATGCGCAAGAGAAAACCGGCCTCCAAGACGCCGTCCAAACTGGAACGGGGATGCTAGATGGGATTCCAATTGCATTGGGTGTAATGGATTTCCATTTTATGGGTGGGAGCATGGGCTCAGTAGTAGGAGAAAAAATTACACGGTTAATAGAATATGCCGCGCAAGAAGGGTTAACCCTCGTCTTGGTGTGTGCATCAGGTGGTGCCAGAATGCAAGAGGGAATCTTTAGCTTAATGCAGATGGCAAAGATCTCCAGTGCTTTACAAATTTATCAATCCTGCGCCAATTTGCTCTATATTTCTGTTCTAACTTCCCCAACTACGGGTGGTGTAACAGCAAGTTTTGCAATGCTCGGTGATTTAATATTTGCCGAACCGAAGGCCTTAATAGGATTTGCAGGCCGGAGAGTTATTGAGCAAACATTGCAGGAGGATTTGCCAGATGATTTCCAGACATCAGAATATCTTTTGCACCATGGCCTGCTAGATTTAATTGTTCCACGCTGCTTCTTAAAGCAAGCTCTTTCTGAGACAATAACACTTTATAAAGATGCTCCCTTCAAACGCATTGGTAGCATTCCGTATGGTGTTCAAAACCGTCTCTACTTTCTTACCGAAGAGAAAGCCCGCCGCAAGTGGCACCATTGGACAGCTTCTCTAGGCAATGCCAGTAACGGATTGCCGGTAGATGGTCCAGGCGATGGAAGATTAGGAGAGGCGGAGAGTGATGAGCATCAAATACCGTTACTAAAGGACACCACCTTTAAAGCGACTCTTGCTACCTGGTTGAAAGATTCTTCGCAGGATGAACCATATCGGCGAATACTGGTATCTTTCCAAACTATGTTCAGCTTATTTGCAGCTAATGCAGCTTCGGGCTCTTCTCCGCTCTTTAGCGAAACATGGACCACACAGCAAGCGCGAACAAGCCGGGAGGGCCAACCTGGAGCAGTCTTACATCTTAGCGAGCCTAGTGCTAGTATATCGCAAGAGACAGTCTATGAATCTGGCGATTTCTCTCAGGCATCACAGGATGCCCCGTTAAATGCTATACCCATGGCTGCTGATTTGTTAGCGAGCTCGGCGCCTGCTGATCAGGATGGGAGAGGCATGGCCACAGACATAGGCAATCAGCAAGATAGCAGAAAATCGATTGTGACCCACTCATCTCCTCTCCTTGAATTAGCCCTCGGCATAGGGACCGAAGAAGGTGTTGCCTGGCGTGCTTTCTACGCAAACCAGAAGTTGTCACCAAAGGTAATGTTTCTCAACCATCTAGATCCGGTAGATTCGCCAGATGAAGACAGCAAATCTGCAACGTATAGGAAGGAAGAGGCGGAGAAGAGGTTTTTTTATAGAATGATTCTAAACAATTCAAGGGTTTAGGTCGAAATGGGCATATTCCGGCAACTCAGCAATGGGTTCATTGGGATGGGGTAGGGGCGTGGGGTTCGATGGGATGGGGGGCAAAGCCCCCCACAACCCGTGCATCCCATGCACCCCTAAAGGGGTGCATGGGATGCAAGAGGGGGGAGGTTCCCTCCCCCACGCTCCTACCCCAACCCATGTGAAGCAACTGCCCCCTTGTAGATCGGGGAGAATGTATAGTTTTAATTACAGGTTTAAGGAGCCGACCATCTGTAGTGCATGAGTATTTTAGTTGAAAACTTGTCCAAGACATATGGGGAATTCCAAGCTTTGGATCATATCAATTTGGAGATCAAAGCTGAATGTTTAGTTGCATTGGTTGGAGGTTCGGGCTCAGGCAAATCAACCCTATTGCGAATTATCGCAGGATTAGATGCACCCGATCAAGGCAGGATTTGGTTAGCTGGGAGAAACGCGACTTCGCTTTCTGTTCAAGAGCGTGAAATCGGATTTGTTTTCCAAAACTATGCCTTGTTTAAACACATGACGGTTTATGAAAACATAGCCTTTGGCTTAAGCATACGAGATTTAACATCCACAACCATAACCAATCGAGTAAAACAGCTTTTACAGTTGATCCAATTAGAGGAGTTTGCATCTCGTTATCCAAGCCAGCTCTCGGGTGGGCAGCGACAAAGAGTTGCTCTCGCGCGGGCACTTGCTATTGAACCAAAGGTCTTGTTGCTTGATGAGCCCTTTGGTGCTTTAGATAGTAAGGTGCGAAAGGGATTGCGCAATTGGCTACGCCGATTGCATGAGCAAGTTCCTGTGACAACTGTTTTCGTCACTCACGATCAACAAGAAGCCATGGAGGTGGCAAGCGAAATAGTGGTCCTTGACAGGGGCCACATTCAACAAATGGGGCCTCCTCAAGACATCTATCACCATTTCTATTCACCAAATGCAGGGCAACGAAATTAAAACCAGTCTATTCGTGGTGAATTCAATCAAGCCATTATCCATTATCCATTATAGTGATCCAAAGGTCGAGGAGAAATTGACATGCCCCCACGTTGATCGGGCCTCATTGGGCTAGGTCTCGCACCGTTTAGGACTCGTATCACCGTTAAAGCTCAAAGTGTTTCATGCTACGCGGGGAACAAATTAATGTGACTCTTTCTCCCCAGGTAGGACTTGAACCTACGACCAACCGGTTAACAGCCGATCGCTCTACCACTGAGCTACTGAGGATATATTATAAGTGTACAAGAATTTGAGGCACAGATCAATTCCTTCGCAGCAGGTTTATACGCGCGCGAATGCGTGAGCTTTCAAACCTTCTCCTTTTAAACTTTATAAATCTAAGCATCCTTAAGAGGGGCAGATAAGCAAATGAATCGAAACAGCTAAAAAGGCCCAGAGACCGAAACTATCTGTAATAGCCTAGTTTTTAGCATTTAGAATCTGTATGGAACGACAAGCCTTTGAACCGACTGGGTTGGTACCAAGATCAATTATTAGAACTTTTGATCGGTTTCGGCAACAGCTGTTGCCAGAGACCAAGGCAGCAGCAGTCCAAGAATTCCGCATATCTCGATATCAGGTATTAGTTTCAGTAAAGTCCTTGTTAAGCTTGGTACTTGTTCCACTCGTTATCAATTTCTTGGCAAAAACATTCCTTCTAAATCCTACGACGGAATACCTTTGGAATACCCAGCAGAATGAGATCTTTTTAAACTCATATCAAGAAGATCGTGCACTACACGAAATACACGACTTCTCTGAGAAGGTGTATTTTGAATCGTTGCTTGGTGAGGAGCCCGCCCCTACTACCATGGCCATGCATAAACAGGATAACCAGGGTTCACGGGGCTCACAAGCGCAGGTGTCGCGAGGGGTTGGCATTTCGCTAAACGGGCCTCAACCTCCTTATTGGCAAGAGGCTCGAAAGATTGGGGAGAAGGTCCTACAGCCCCTTCGATGGGATGGGGTTCATTGGGCTGAGGAAGGGGATGGGGTTCGATGGCCACCCCTTCGCTGGCCAGGGGTGGCCATCGAACCCCCGGCCGTGCATCCCATGCATCCCTTAGGGATGCAAGGAATGCAAGAGGGGGAGGCAGTTGCGAACCAATTCCAAGACAAGGCTGTGGAATTGGCGCTCATTTACAACAAAGAAAGCATGTTGGCTATTACAAATGTCTTGGGCGATTTCGTCACATTTGTAACGATAGCTTCCCTATTTGTTTGGATGCGCCCCCAAATCGTAATCTTAAAATCCTTCTTAACCGAATCGATCTACAGCCTCAGTGATACGACGAAGTCCTTCCTCTTAATACTTGTGACTGACCTGCTTGTAGGGTTTCATTCACCTAGGGGGTGGGAAATAGGGATAGAGATGCTCTTGCGACATTTTGGGTTGCCAGAAAACCAAGACTTTATATTTCTGTTTGTCGCGGCATTTCCTGTGTTCTTAGACACAATCTTCAAGTATTGGATCTTTAGGTATCTCAACAAGATTTCTCCCTCAACGGTCGCTACATATCACAACATGATCGAGTAGGGGCAATAAAAAGTTGCATTTGGGCGGCTATTGAAAACCATTTCAGCAATCAAGGGCAGCTCTTTACCAGAAATTAAGAGGCGGCCCTTGAGCTTTTCTCACGAAACGCCCTTGGTCCCATGCGCCCCCTCTTGCATCCCTTGCATCCCTAAGGGATGCATGGGATGCACGGCCTAGCCTCACATCACATATCTTCGGCTGTAGGGGCCTTGGCCTGACAGAGGCTTCTGTGAGACCTCCAGGGGGTTCGGCGTATCGCTGAACGGGTTCGTTGGGCTGGGGAAGGGGATGGGGGAGGGAACCTCCCCCAACCACAGTCCTTGCCTCCCGAAGGGAGGCACGGGGCAGTTGCTTTGCATGGGGGTCCCTGCCCCCAAGGGCCCAAAGGCTATCGAGGGGGGGAGGGACTCTGCCCCTAACCCATGCAAAGCAACTGCCCCTAACTCGCTGAACGGATGACCAACCAAGCACACAGGGTATTTTATCCGACGGGGCGTCTTTGAACCCCACCAAACGACGAACCTGAACGAGGCAGACGAGGCCGGATCAGCAACCCAACCGAAAATACGATGATCACACTTGAAACAGCAAGGTACACCGTAAGGTATTATCCTCTGTTCGATTGATAAATTAACAGAATTGGAATTCCAAGCCCAACCTTCAAAAAAATGCCGAACCTCTGGGAGTCGTGTGAAGCCTTACAAGTCAACGTCTCGTAGCCTGCAACAGCTACAGATTTTTTGAAATGGTTGAACAACAAGATGAACATCTTTTATAATAAGAGTGTCTCTTCAAAACATGTTCCTTTTGTATCAAGCAATTTCGCTTATTCTTAGAAGCAAAGATAGCTTGTACCCATTTTTGTTTATAAAATAGAAAAATAGAAGCTTTTTTCAAGGTTGAACTGTCAAATCACACATTGATCCGTCTGGTGGAACACCGAACACCTGGAAGGCTAAGACATCGAAAAGACTGTAGGGCCCTGTCCCCAATCGTTCGAGTCCCCGGCCCTCGAGAGGAGGAAAAGGTTGAAAAAATCCTCTCAAAGAAAAGATAAGCAATATAATAATGTGGTGCAAGGCAACGAAGAGACACCGCATCAATAATATTGATAAATGGGGAAAATAACTCTCTATTTAAAAGATCACAAAACAATTGAAAATTGGAGATTGGTATGGAAGTCAACATTCTTGGATTAATGGCTACTGCCCTATTTATTATTATACCTACCGCCTTCCTCTTGATCCTATATGTGAAAACAGCAAGTCAAGAGGCATAGTTTTTTTCGCATCAACCATGTGGGTGTATACTGACCAGGTCTGTGGGCCGTTTCTTGACCCAGGAGCCCTGCGCTAATCAAGCCTGCAACAGATTAATTGCAGGCTTGATTAGCGCAGGGCTCTCTACTAGGCGCTGCGATTGTTCCGTCGCAGCCCTATAGTCAAGGGCCATGGGGCTTCGAGCAATGGCCTGAGGCCTCGCAGGTGTATGCCGTATAGGCTTCCCCGGGGTTCGGTGTTTTGCTGAACAAGTGTAAGGCTTTTAAACCCCTGGCTGTTCCGTCGAACAGATGAAGCACCACACCATTGAAGGTTATTGCCGCCGACCTCTCCAATACATTGTTATGCAGTTAAAAACACATCGCTGGGCTGGACAAGCGCTGCAACTGCATTCAACCAATCGATACTACCTTCTCAAATCTCACGGCGAACTGACTGTCAGGTATTAATAAGCTAATCATTTCTATTAACTGAATCTATTCAACGGAATATCCAACATTTTTAGCTATGGGCTCCCCTCGTTGGCTAGGGGCTCGAAGGCCTCACAGGTGAAGGGGGGGGGGGAAACCCCCCCAAGGCTGTAGCGGCCTTGTGGGGAGGGGAGGGGCTTTGAGGGCAGGGTAGGGAGCCCTACCCAACCCATGCAAAACAACTACTCCAACCCATGCAAAGCAACTGCTCCAGCTCCGTCGGACGAAGGGTCTTTGAACCCTAATCAGCCGACTGGGTTACGGTTAGGGTTAGGGCTAGGGGCAGAGCCCCCTATAGCCGCACACATGTGAGGTCTTTGGAACCTCATGCTATTAGGTGACAATGCAACAGATAATTAATAAGCTAATCCCATGCTTCGCGTAGTTTCGGAGCCTAAATAGACACGCACACTAAGGAAATCAGTAGGACATGCTGATTCACATCTTTTGCATCCCACACAGTCTTCTGTGCGGGGAGCCGACGCGATTTGGCTAGCTTTGCAACCATCCCAAGGGACCATTTCTAAAACGTCGGTTGGGCACGCACGAACACATTGCGTGCATCCAATGCAGGTGTCATAGATTTTTACAGAATGAGACATAAACGGTTACCGTGTGGCACTCCAAGAAATAGTTTAAATTCAAGATTGAAGGTTCTTCACCTCTCTCGTCAAGATAGAGGGTTGCTCTTATTATACTTCAACTGGGAGAAAAGACAATCGTTCCCTCGATGGCCTTGCATCCCATGCACCCCTTTAGGGGTGCATGGGATGCAAGGCCATCGAGTCCCCCTCGTTTTTACAAGCTCATTAGGTGAAACACGCGGTGTTGCTAACTGAACCCTTATTCGCGATAAGCATCAGCATAAGGTGATAGACCGACCAGGTTGGTACCGGGGACCTAGGTGTGAAATGTGTCAAGCTAACAACACTCATTCGCGAAGGAGAAGGAGAAAGAGAAGGAGAAGGAGAAGGTTTTTTTTATCAATTAAACCGTTGGCTCATCTTTAACCAATTCACCGCTTCGATATAGTTTGTAGGTGCTAATCGAATTGCTTCCTTCCAATAATCAGCTGCCTTGTCAAAGAGCATGGTAGCAATTTCTGGCTGACCATTTTCAATGGCTTGCTCCCCCCGAAAGTGATAAATAACAGCTATGTTGTTCAGTGCTTGCGGAAGCGACGGGTTTCTCTCAAGAGCTTGGTAATAATATTCTAACGCTCTACCGTGTTCACCGTTACTGGTGTGTATCAGCCCAATGTTGTACAAAATGTAGCTACGGTCATAGGCATCGGTTTCAAAACGCATAGCTTGATAGTAGTTTTGCAATGCTTCGGCATATTCCCCGGACGCTTGCGCAGACATCCCATCTCTGTAATACATGAAAGCTTGTTTCTCACGATATGAGGTAGGCAACACCTTTAACAGAATATCGGCAACAACCGTAAAGGTTTTATCAATAAAATTGTCGTTTCTTTGGGATCTAGGCATAACAGCTTCCTATATAAACATTACTAATTACAATGTGGCCTCACAGCTGTGAGGCCAGGCCATCGAGGGAGCTCGATGGCCGGGGACTATAGAGTCTCTTCCCCATGCTAACGAACCTCCAACCCAGAAAGAGGCGTTGATCATCTCTGGTAGATAAAGTGCCCAATTCACCGTTTCCGTAGCAAATTATGTGGACAAAGATGCCGTAAAATTTTTTTCTCTTATTCTCTACGGTACCTTTTGCCTCCAAAGACCGTCTAAAAGCTCACCTTAATTAGTGGATATTATATGCTAATCCGGCTTTTTTCCACCTAACTTTAATTTGCTAGATTACAATCCACTCGTTCTATAGATATAGGTCTCACAAGCCTTATACCCCTTACACGGGTTCGGCAGTTCGATGAATGGGTTCATTAGCCGCTGGTCCGACTGAGTTAGAAGCAGCTGTTTTGCATGGGTTGAGGGAAGGGTCCCTACCCCTCTTCGATGGCCTTTGTGGCCACCAAGGCCCCAAAGGCCATCAAGACCACAAAGGCCCCAAAGGCCACCAAGACCACAAAGGCCCCAAAGGCCACAAAACCCCCAAAGGCCATCAAAGGGGGAAAAATCCATTTTTGAGCTTATCCTCTTCCTTGATTGACGAGGAAAGTGATTGAAAAACTATTTGCGTTTCTAGAATTTACAGAATCAATAATTTAACCTATAATGTTTGCAGGCCTTGGTGGTGGAATGGTAGACACGGTTGATTCAAAATCAACTGCGATGAGCGTGGAGGTTCAAATCCTCTCCAGGGCAAGCTAAGATTCAAAGGCCTTCTAACCACAATACCAAGCCTCACAGGCCCCTGTTGTGAGGCTTGGTATTGTGGTTAGAAGGCCTCATTGAGGAGACAGCCAAAGGGGCAGTTGGTATAGTGCCAGGCCCAAATGGTCTGTGGTTGGGGGAGGTCTTGGGGGCATGGGATGGGGGAGGTCTTGGGGGCAGGGGCCCCCATGCGCAGCAACTCCCCCAACCCATGCGCAGCAACTCCCCCAACCCATGCGCAGCAACTCCCCTACGCCCCTGCCCCCTCTTGCATCCCATGCACCCCTTTAAGAGTGCAAGGGATGCACGGCCGGGGGTTCGATGGCCACCCCTGGCCAGCGAAGGGGTGGCCATCGAACCCCCATCCCCATCGAACCCCCACTGCTTCGAGAAACGGAGTGAGAGGGATTCGAACCCTCGGTACAGTTTCCTGCACACACGATTAGCAATCGTGCTCTTTCGGCCACTCAGACACCACTCCCTCACTTGTTAATTCCACTGTAGAACTTACAATTTTTGAGCTGTGCTTAACTTTTCCACCGCCAGCTTATGAAGCTGACAAATGATAACACTACGTTACAATGCTTCCAAATATGGGGCCCTTGTCAAGCGGAACACCGAACAGCTATGAGGCCTGCTTGGCTTTATGCTAATCGTCCGACAGAACGCCTTGGGGGGGTTCCCCCCCCTCACCTGTTAGGCCTCCCATTTCTTTCTATACCGGAAGAGGTAAATCGTTTGTCTGAAAATTGTGGTTTATCTGGATCTATTATACGAGAAAGAAGAAGTAGAAACAACCTTGTTATGACTGGAGTCGACCCCACTAAGGAAACTTGTAGAGGTAAAGAACAGGCAATATTATCCGACAGAGTGCTGAACACTTGTGAGCCCTGCACCCCAACCACCTTGATTTTTAAAACACATGCTGCTACCATGCTAACTAACACATGCATAATTGCTTTGTAAAAGTGAGTGGGCTCATCGTCTAACGGATCAGGACAGAAACCTTCTAAGTTTCGAATGTAGGTTCGATTCCTACTGAGCTCATTAATGGACTTTGTTAGTGAAATATTAGCCAAACGCAGAGCCCGCTCAGCGAAACGTCGAACCAGTGGCCTTCGAATCCCAGAGGATCTCGTCGAGCCTATTTGGCGTTTAGCTAAGCGGGTGGATTTTAAAATCATCACCCCGATAAGGGGTTTTTAACACATGAGCAACAGATGTAGGTTCGAGCAGCTTTGAAGGGTTTAGCTGCAATCTGTTTAACCAGCTAATACTCGCCATGTCAATCAGGAGATCATTGTTTAAAACAAATGTTGCCATCTTGGTGGTATTTAACAACCGCCCTTTGCCCCCCTACGAGAGTCAACAACTGATTGGTTGAAGTCCGTCTTGCAATGCAAGCATTGCAGAGCGATGCCGTTCTGCAAGTTGATTAGATCATAGAAACATGTTCTTCTGCGCGTCCGGGATCAATGCCTGGTCATTTAGATAAAGGGCAAGATCAACCGCCTTCTGCTCAACATCCTCATTGCCTTCAGCCGCTCTTGAACAGGGGGTAGCCCGGCTTGGAGGTCGTCCAAAAGCCAGGTAGGAAAATAAATGCTTCCTCTATCTCTCATTACACGGAGTTAAGTTCGAGCAATTCGGCCGTGCTGGGATCCCGAGCCTTAAGTCAGTTAACAATAGAGCCTTACTTCTACTGCTGTGGTATCGGACAAGGATACGAAATCCGTGCCGCAGGTGTACTACCTCACTTTGATATACCTACAGCAACAGCAACAGCCAAAGGGAAAGAATGGAATAAAGGGCTTGCCAGGCTTCTTCCAGCTGAACACAAGCCACTACCTCTACCAGACAATTTAGATGATCAAGTAAATCGAGAAAACGGCAACAAAATCTTTAACGCAGCCAAGCCTCTATATGTCTTTTCCAACCAAGGCCAAGAGAAAGAAAGGATTACGAATCACGTAGACAAATTAAAGGCTTTAGAAGCCGAATCTTCACAACCCGTAACTCCTACGGGGAAAGGCAAGAAAAGAGCAACAGATTTCAGATTAGGTACTCTTTACGACTCCAGCACCCTTATTTTCGATGACACAATTGAGGCAGGGTACTACATTGAAGCTGGGACATTCATGACACATTACAAACAAAAGGAAAAAAGGGTAAAAGCTGTAGACAACCGGAATCATAAGGTAATTCCTGTAAGTATGGGAGAAGCTAGAGATGGTGAGATAACTGAAGGTTTAGTATCTCCTGAAACGTCACTACGACATCGTTCGACACGCGATCCGGAAAGCACTACACACGGCGATCTTTATCTGCGTAAAGGTAAATACTGGGCCTGTGTAGGAGATATGAGTCTTAATACTGGGAAGGCACGAGAGCCTAACAAGGACACTAAACTCGACCGAACTGCAACTACTCGCCGCTAGCCGTGTATAGGATATATCAGTTTTCATACTGGGATTGCACAAAATTTTAACAATGAAGGCAAACTCAAACGAGATGCAACTTGTAAGCGATAGCTTATAACCTAAAAATTTGAAACAATTACCAAACACTTCCATGAATAACTCGAAACGAGATCTCAGGAAACCACCATCTTACTGCTGCCGACAGATGGAGCAGGAAGTATCTAGTGGTGACATAATCGATTATGTATGGTGCACGAGAGACTACATTATAAGGAGTTCAACGGTCCCCGAAGTCTTTGTACACGCGGGCTATTGCCCTTTTTGTGGCCAAGATGTAGGAAAATATTCCGTACAGGGTGAATACGTAGAAGCCTATTACAAGGCAAAAGAGGCGGATCCAACACTGCCAGACATTGACTGTGATTCAGAGCTAGAGGAGTTTCAAGAGAACTTCCTCCGGACCTGGGAAGCAGAGAACGAAAAATAAAACAGTTGAGTTGAGGATTTGATGGGATGTGGCAGTTGCTTCGCATGGGTTGGGGGCTCGATGGCCGCCCCTTCGTAGGCCAGGGGCGGCCATCGAGCCCGTTGGGGCAGGGGCCCCAAAGGCCATCGAGCCCGTTGGGGCAGGGGCCCCAAAGGCCATCGAGCCCGTTGGGGCAGGGGCCCCAAAGGCCATCGAGGGGGAGGGATCTCTCCCCTACCCCACAGCTACATAGCCCCTGGCCAACGAAGGCCTCACAGGTGTTCGGCGTTTCGTCGAAGGGTTGTGGGGGCTCCTGCCCCCATCCCAACGAGCCCCCAACCCATGCAAAGCAATTGCCCCCAAGCGCTGAACGGGTTGTAGGGGCTCCTGCCCCCTCGATGGCCACCCATCCCACCGAACCCCCAACCCATGCAAAGCCTCTCAAGCGATGTACAACACATAGAAACGATCAATAACGCACCGAAACGGACCCAAAGGGGTCAAAAACAGAGCGAGACCGAATTGAAACGCTCGAAAGCGAATAAAAAGGGACAGGATGCGGCCAATAACGACAAAAAATCAAATGAAACGGTTGCAAACAGATCAATGAGGGACTAGAACGCATCGAAACGGATGATTTGCATATATCATGTCATCTCAAAAAAAGAGCTAGCTGGTTAACAAATTTAAAACAGTTCTATTTGAAAAACCAAAATAGCAGCCTTGGAGCTGGTTTGTTGTATAGGCTTGTTGATTGTTAAAACAATCACACATTAGATTGTGTTTGTTAAATTGTTAGGCGGATTCAACCAATCAGTTTGCGTTGCTTGGGATGCTGCTTTAGAGCGGAAAGGGGGTTTGTTGGGGCAGTTGCTTGGCATGGGGGCCTTGCCCCCTCGATGGCCTTTGGGGCCCCATCGAGCCCATTGGGGTTCGTTGGCCACCCGTTCGACGAAACGCCGAACACCTGTGAGGCCTTCGTAGGCCAGGGGCGGCCATCGAGCCCCCGGCCATCGAGGGGGCAAGGGCCCCAAAGGCCAGCGAGGGGGCAGCAATCTGAACGAGCAGTAGGCACAGAGCCGGAGAGCCTAATTCTATTTCTATGATCTGCTTTTGTTATCTGCGGAGGGTTTAGGCATAGAGCCGAAGAGCCTAATTCTATTTCTATGATCTGTTTTTATTATCTACTGAGGGTTGATTGGCTGCTTATCGACAAACAATGGAAATGGGTAGCAAAGCGACGCAAGAGGTTCAAAAGATAAGGTTGTTTTGCCAGGCGTGTGGTCGATAGGGTTTTAAGCCCCATCGACCACAGACTAGGCAAGACTGCTCAAGAGCCATTTTGCAATGCGTTGCTGTGGGAGGGGAGGAATTCCTCCCGCAACCCAAGCAATGCAAGGAATTAGCCGTTTACAGCTGGAGCTTCCACAGACGCTAGGTCTAGAGGGAAGTTGTGAGCGTTACGCTCGTGCATTACTTCCATACCAAGGTTGGCACGGTTGATAATGTCACCCCAAGTGTTGATCACGCGACCTTGAGAGTCTACTACAGACTGGTTGAAGTTGACTTTGGACCCATAGGTTTCCCTATGGAAAGGACTATATCATCATCTCTAGCGGTTGCATCACTCTAGGATGCACGAATGGCATCACTCTAGGATGCACGAATGGCATCGCTATGCGATGCACGGCTAGAGAGCTGGGCGCTAACGTGCGGTTATTGTTGGGACTCACGCACTAGTCTCTGAACGTTCCGGGGAACCTTTGCCCTCCCCGGCTTCGCTGCTGATTGCCATATCTGTGTGGGGATCTTCCCACTCTCATGCTTTGCATTCATGCTTTGCATGGGGGTTTCTACCCCCTGAGAGTGAAGAATCGCCACCTGTCGAGTCGAGTCATTGCAGTTGCATTGCTTTGCGATGCATGGATGATCGACGCGTTGTCGTTACAGACGTAGGTTTCCAGCAGTTCACCCAGTTTTCTGCGCGTAGTTGCCTACACAGCGCAGGGGCTCATACCGAACCCGTTAAGGTTGAATGCCATGGTAGAGATACCAAGAGCAGTGAACCAGATACCAACTACAGGCCATGCAGCAAGGAAGAAGTGAAGAGAACGAGAGTTGTTGAACGAAGCGTATTGGAAGATTAGACGACCAAAGTAACCGTGTGCAGCAACAATGTTGTAAGTTTCTTCTTCTTGACCGAACTTGTAACCAGCGTTAGCAGATTCGTTCTCAGTAGTTTCACGGATAAGAGATGAAGTTACCAATGAACCGTGCATTGCTGAGAAAAGTGAACCACCAAACACACCAGCAACACCTAGCATGTGGAAAGGGTGCATAAGGATGTTGTGCTCAGCTTGGAAAACAATCCATCTGTTAATGAAGGGCTCTTTATCCCTTGCTCTCCGCATTTCTACGGAGTGTCGGACTATATCATCATCTTTAGCATCCTTTGATGGATGGTTTCCATCCCTTGGCCTAAGGGCCATCGCTAAAGATGTCGGGCGCTCGTGGAAGGGTTATTGGTTGAGTTCCTCACCTTCTAGTCTCTGAACCTTTCCTCCTACATCTTCTCCCAAAACCCTCTCTGGTGCATCCAGTGCATCCCTTAAAGATGCAAAGGAATGCAAGGGGAGCAAAGCTCCGAGCAAGGCTCCGAGCAAGGTTCTGTCTTAAGACAGATCTTGCGCCTCTTGCGTCGCATCTAAGGCTTGGAATAAAGAACTCTTTGGAGGACTTGGCTGATGATTACCTTGCTGCAAGAGATTGAGCAGGTTAGGCTTCCATCAGTTCACCCAATTTTCGACATGCATCACTGCATGAAGTCACAATTTAGTTTATGAAGTTGAAAGTACCAGAAATCATATGTGTTCAACAAGGGGCGCGACGCCTTGTCCGGGATCAATACCCAGCCCATTATTGCTAGTGGGATCAGACTATATCATTAACCACATCTTCTTTCTGTCCCTTGTTTCTTCACTTTGCATGGTAGAAGGAGCCCTTCTACCAAGAAGTGATGAAAATCCAGAAAGAGTGTTTGGTTACTCGCCATTTCGGGGCACGCATTTCCCCTACTCCCATTGGGATAGTCGTTAGGCATTTAAAATCAACTAACCGCTCGGCCTGCTTTAGAATTTAGAATTCTTCTAAATTGTTGCACTAAAGCTCAACAATCTTTCACTCTGTGAGAGAAGAGTGATCGTCGACGATGGTGAACCAATCTGGATACTCAGGGGAATTAAGCCTGATCCTGATTGTTTTCCTTGCATGTCCCAAAGCCCGTCCGGCTTCGGCTACACTAGGAAATCTTTGTCCGTCGATAGATATCTTTTTGCCGAGGAGATCATTTGGAATTCCTTTCTTCGCCAGGCTCTGAAGTGCTTTAGTCTTTTCAGAATGTCTTCTCTTGTAAAATGGATTTCTTTCTCCAGTTCCGGTCTCAAAGCTATCAAAACAGTTGTAAACTCTTTCAACATCTTTTAAGATCAAACCGGACTCCATCTCTAATCGAGCCTTTCTTGCAGCCCAATCTTCTCCCAGATAAAGCACAACAAATTTGAAGGAATCTTCAGCAAAACGATTCCAGTCAGATTGAAGGACCATGTTTGGGTGGATTTTCCTGCGAAGCATAGACTTGTGAGAAGCTATTCTGCCAGAAACATTGTCAGATTCGCCGTAATAACGGTAATCATTTGCTAGACAATGGATCATGTAAAGACCAGGCAATTTGCGGGCCTCTAGAGGAGATTCCTGATCCCAAGCAGTTGATTTAGTTAGCACGGAATTGTCCATTTTCCTTGGAGATCTTCCGTTTAAGCGAGTTTTCATTCTTGACTTACGTTAAGAAGGGGCGTTTCTAATTTTCACCCAAAGGCATACCGTCTGAGAATGAACCTTGACCGATTGGGTAGATGATGAATACAGCAGTAGCAGCTGCAACTGGTGCAGAGTAAGCTACAGCGATCCAAGGACGCATACCTAACAACCCAGTGAGAGGTTTCCCCCCATCTCCCGCCTGTGGCCATAGATGTGCAGCAAATAGTTTTGGAGAGCAAAGCCTCCCATTGCACGGCCGAACGAAGAGATTACCGGGCTGGACTATATCATCATCTCTAGCAATAGAAGCATTGCTAAAGATGTCGGGCGCTAATGTGCGCTTATTGTTGGGACTCACGCACTAGTCTCTGAACGTTCTAGGAAACCCTATCCCCATGCACCAAAGCATGATGGTCTAGTCCCTTCCTAGCTTCGCTGCTGATTGCCATAGTTTTGTTAAATGATGTGTCTCTCTAAACAAATAGTAAAGAGGGTTGTTGATACACATCTTTTGCCTACTTAACGAGCCGCTAGAGCTGCTTGTTAGTACAAAACGACAGGGTTCCAGCAATTCACCCGATTTTCTATGGCTCTTAAAGCCATAGCCGCCTAGAAGTTAACGGAAAGAAAGTTCCCACTCACGACCCATGTAGCAGCAGATGCCTAGGAAGAAGTGGCAAACGATCAGCTGGTAAGGGCCGCCGTTGTAAAGCCATTCGTCTAGTGAAGCAGCTTCCCAAATAGGGTAAAACACCTTATCCACGCATTTCTGCGTGGGGTGGACTATATCATCAACCTGTTTAAACAGGTTGCTGGGCGCTAATGTGCGCTTATTGTTGGGACTCACGCACTAGTCTCTGAACGTTCCGGGGAACCTTTGCCCTCCCCGGCTTCGCTGCTGATTGCCATGTCAACTATTTCCATTTTCTCTAACGTCCAACCATACATCCCTTTCCGCTCGCCGTGAAAAACCTTGTAGAATGTGAATGAGTTCTTTATAGAACCAGGTTGCAACTCGTGGAGTTGATCTATGATCTCTTTCCCACTATCAGCCGGACTGGTAACGAATCTTTCTCCATTCTCATAGATCCAATGCAATTTGTACCGAAGTACCTCTTTTAGGTGGCTTGATTGATTGCCTAAACCTGTTGTCCGGCCATACGTCTTGCCAACTGTAGAACGTGCCTTTTGTTGCTCGGGTGTGTTCATACTCCCACCAACCTTCCCACCTTTTGCGCCTTGAACACGTTGCCAATCTGAGTTAAAAAAACCATTTCCTCGCTGCCTGTTCGCTAGAATAGCGGCTTTAGCGCGGAGCTGTGCCCTTTCATTCGAGTCGTTCAACCGCATAAGATAAGCAAGCTCATCACCTTTATCTCCAAAGGCTTGATATCGATACATGTGAATCGCTACATGATCCTCAGGTGTTATGCTTATCAAGTTGCTAGACTCGTCTCCACCTCCCGCATGTTTCGGCAAGATGTGATGTTTTCTAGCGGCACAGATGAGAGATACTCTTTTGTTTGGAGGTAGGCTAGAAATTCTTCATAGAATTGCTTCGCCTGGTCTTCATTGATAGCAATATACGCATTATCTAACGAATCTGGTATCTTGAGAGTTCTAAAAGAGGGCACCAGCTCGCCATTAACGAGCGTCTGATTGAGAGAGCTTTCGTTCTTTAGTTCTAGCTCTTCGACGATTTCATTTATATCGTCGTTACCTAATTGTGAGCTAGTAGATTGCAAAGCGAAACTGCCTAGCCGTCGCATAGACATCTCTCTCCATAATTGCATATCGATTGGCAAGTTGTTGGCAGTAGTTGGCTAGTTAGACTCTTGAGACGTTGCACGTTGCATTGTAAACACGTCAAAGAGGAGTTTTTTCCATCCGAGCCAGGGGTGTAAGATAGTTGGTTGAAATTGTTAAATGAGATAGTTGATTTAGGGTTCCAGCAATTCACCCAGTTTGCAAACACTGTTGCCAGTGTAAGGCACCTTTATCCAAAATGCAAACCGATCGCGTTTGAAGTAGGAACAACTGCACCAGAGATGATGTTGTTGCCGTAAAGTAGAGAACCAGATACTGGCTCACGGATACCGTCGCGGGACATTTACAGAATGTTTTCAAGAACATCTGGAATGTCTTCAAGGACATCCGGAATGTTTTCAAAGACATCAGGTGACATCATATCAAACGACTTAGATGCCATAAATTTTTTTGACAACACGCCTTGCTTTGCCATCTCTCCACGTTTTCCAGCAGCGTACCACACCTCCCAGTCAGCTAATGCATCAAGACATTCCTGAACAGCTTCTTGACGACGTTTCCCGAAATATGGAAAGAGCCGGGGCAAAAGCCAGCTGAGGGTTGCTCGATCACCAACGTGAACAGCGTAGACTTGTTTCTCTGTTACTGTGCGACGTGTAGGAGAGAAACACTTTTTGTTGACAAGCTTGCCTACGCGCTCGATGACGTCTTCGTCGATCATTGAAATTCTCATGTAAGGAGAGGGGGGTGCCCTAGAAATCTTGTATTGTGTCGCTGAACGAGCATCTAAGCCAAAGCTTCCTTCCCCTTCGATTAAGCCGGCAAGCCAAGCTATTTCAATCTCGGTGAGGGAAAGTGTCATAAAAACCTATAAATGTGTGGACTATATCTTCACCCTTCTTAGACTGCTGTAGGATTTCTTTTTGGTAAAGATATCCTTAAGAAGGGGCTGGGCGCTTGTGAAAGATTATTGTTGGGACTCACTTTCTAGTCTCTGAACCTTCCAAGAACTTGAGAACCGATCCTATTTCTAATTCATCACTTGCATTCCTTCAGGATGCACGTGATAGAAGAGAAAGGGGTTTCGATGGCCACATCTGGCCAACAAAAGGGCCTCACCCATTCTTGGCTTGGCTGCTGATCGCCTTTCGGATTCCAGCAATTCACCCAGTTTCGTCAACATCCTTGCGGATGAGGGACACCGATTTTAGTTAATGTCTACAGGAGGAGCAGCAACAAATGCAATGATGAATACAGAAGTTGCAGTCAAAAGAGTAGGGATCATTAGAACACCAAACCAACCGATGTAAAGGCGGTTTTCAGTGCTTGTAACCCATTCACAGAAGCGAGCCCATAGGCTAGCGCTTTCACGTCTTTCTAAAATAGCAGTCATAGTAAGGATTTAATAACGAATTTGCTGGAACAACTTGGAAAACTCTTGCTCGACAATTTAGACTCTTAATATTTTAAGAGTAGATATGCCGTAAGACGATTAGCTGTTTCCAGTTCCACAAGATTGAATCGCTCCCGAGCAAACCCCTCAAGGATTGCAAAGAAGACTGTTTGTTTTAAATACCTTGCTGCTGTAATATATAACCCCTTGCCACCTGCGTTTTAAATTTTCTTTTTTATATTAAATTAAATAGTTTATAAACTAAGCAGCTACCATTGAGTGTTTTCTTATGATCTATAAAAAACTTCGGCCTAGGCGGGCAAGCAATAGGTACTTAGGATTTGTAGAGCTGAGGTAAGCGCTCCACCACCTGTAGATGATGGAGCGCTTACCCTAACCTTGACTTGTTTAAAGAAGGGAGGGCACCCCGCTGTAGGGGGACCGGCACTTAAAGATTGCCACTGCGGCTAGCTAGCAAGATAATAACAAGCGGACCTGCAGCAAAAACAAAAAGGATTGCCGCTAATTGGAAAACGATTTCAAGATTCATAGTGTTACTTTGTTAACAACTAAAAGAGAGGGGAAAAAAGCCCTCTCTATGGTAGCGGGGAAAGAGTGCAGTAAGCAACGTGTCTACACATAACATAGGAAGGGGCCAAATATATGCGGATTGTGACGTAGCTGGGGGAGGGGACCTCCCCCATGCCCCACGACCCTTGAACTGAAGGCTCCATCTGCGGAGTCCATATCCCAAGGCCTCACAGGCCTCACAGGTGAGGGGGGGGGGAACCCCCCAAGGCGTTCCGTCGGACGGGTTCGGCGTTTCGGTGAACAGTTTGCCTTTACTTCTTGGGGTTCGTTGGCCACCCCCGGCCAGCGAGGAGGGGCTAAATGACAATCAGCTGAATTGCGCACAATCCCTATTTGCGAAGATGCTGGAACTTGAGCGATTAGCTATAGAGCTCAAGGCCCAGGCGAACTGCCAAGATGCCAGTAAGCAAAGCAATAAAGAGTGCTATAAATATTTGACTGTCAGACAGTGGCATAATTTGTGGTTTTTCTAAATGGAAGGGCAGTGTTACTGATTATTTGGAACAAAGGTATTCAAGCAATTGCCGATGCATGTCCCTGTTGTTTCCTCGATGGCCGCCCGTGCATACCGAAGGTATGCACGGGCGGCCATCGAGGAAACAAGGCATATCTTCTCTCGGTTAGCTAGAAAGACGGTTGAAAGGAGTTTAACACCCGTACAACACAGAGACACCGACCATTTGCTTCAATGAAGCACCTATTATTCAGCGCTGCGTCGAACGCGTTTAGTTAAACGCCAAATCCCTATAAGGCCTATAGGGCCAGGCTAACGAAGCCTCACAGGTGAGGGGGGGAACCCCCCCAAGGCGTTCCGTCGGACGAGTTAGACTACTTAGTTATCTAAAGCTGACAGATGCTTGCCAAACAAAAGCTAGAAGCAAAAAGAGTACAGGGATAATTGGCAATACGTCTACAATAGGATCAAAAGGTGCGTACGCTTCAGGCAATTTTGCTAGTAAGAAAGCCATAAATTACAAATCTATTCTCTATGAAGTTTTATAATCCTCTTCACGCAATGTTCTTCTACCTAACAACCGTACGTAATAGGCATGGAGCTCATTGTATTCAACAACTGAATAAATTCTCAATTTGCTACTGATTTCACGCAAAACGGATTGACCAGAGGATGAAGAAGAGCAGCTGTTGAAGTGAGGTGAGGAAGACTCTTGCAAAGCCAGCTTCTAACGTTTTTGCTCATTGGGCACCGCTAATTCGACACAGAAAGCAGGATAACCCGACCAAGATGGCATTGGGAAGCTAATCTCACGTTAGAATCCTTTTTAACATATATTATACCCTTCAGCACACAATATGCCAAAGCAATTACTAGGAAAAGGAGACCAATTGCATTTGGCAAGCTGCCAATCGGCCCTCTTTTCATAAACTTAAATATCGTATGCGCATCAACCTAGCTAATGCCTAAGGGATTTGCTCCATAAGTAGATTATGCATTGCAGTCCCTACATGATTATAACAGGATGAGTCGCTTAAGCTCTCTCATAGGCTTCATAGGTTTTACAGCCTTCTCGCAGGTCTTACAGGCTTTTCAGGCCTTACAGGTGTGCGGTGTTCCGCTGGACGGGTTTGTCGCTTCGCTGAACGAATTCGGCTGTGGGGCCTTGGGGGCAGGAGATGGGGGTGGGTACCCTCCCCCAACCACAACCGGTTCAGCGAATTGGGACGGAGTTGCTAAACTGAACTTGGTTCACAGGCTCTGCATTGCCTGCAGGCATGTCTTAATTAATACAATCTTGCCCTTGATCGGACTTGAACCGATACGTCGCTAAACACCGCGACCTCAACGCGGCACGTCTACCATTCCGTCACAAGGGCTAAATAATAGCGGCTTTGTGTCCTGCCTGTTCGTCTCAGTAGTTACAGATAAATCACATCACCCCAGGATCAAAGGGATCACACCAGCTTGCTGCCTTCATCAACGGCACTAAGTAGCTGACGACGAGAAAAAACTTTCAAACAAATGTCATCGGTTCTCCCATCGCCACCGAATACCTTAGCACAGGGATTCGTTGGGATAGGGGAGTTGCTTTACATAGGATGGGGGAGGGTACCCTCCCCCATCCCATGCCCAAGCCCCACAGTCCTTCACCGAAACGCTAAACCCATTCAGCGAAACGTCGAACCCCTGTGACGCCTGGGAGGCTTAGGAGGCCTCGGTGAGGCCCGGCCTTCGAGGGGGCAGCGCTTCGCTTGCTGCCCACCGTGTTATGATAGGGGTTAGAAGCACTTGGGCCATTAATAGCCGTGCATCCCTTGCACCCCTTTAGGGGTGCATGGGATGCAAGAGTGGGCCGGGTGGGGGTCTCGAAAAGCGCGGATTTCTTTACAATGCATCCGCTGCGGGAGACCGTTTCCACAGGCATCAGCGGCTTTGTGAGACTATCGGGCTTATGTGAAGCTACTTGGCACTAGCCAAAAACTCTTCTGAATACTCCTTAATGGCTTCTACGAGCAACTTCTCAGCTTTGTCATCAAAGGTGTTAGTCGAGCGGATAATCTCCCCATACTCTGCCTTTCTGGCTGCTAAGAATTGGCGTAACCCTATAAGGAAAGGTCGCACCTGCTCCACTTGAAACTTGTCGAGATAGCCGTTTGTTCCAGCATAGATGCTAGCGACCTGATCTTCCACTGAAAGTGGGGAAGCTTGCGCTTGTTTCAAAAGTTCACGCAAGCGCTGACCCCTAGCAAGTTGATTCTGCGTAGCTTGGTCCAAATCAGAGGCAAACTGCGCAAATGCTTCCAACTCTGCAAACTGGGCTAATTCTAGTTTCAGCTTACCCGCTACCTTCTTCATGGCCTTCGGTTGAGCTGCAGATCCAACCCGAGAAACTGAAATCCCTACGTTGATTGCTGGGCGCACACCAGCATTGAAGATATCACCTGATAAAAAGATTTGCCCATCGGTGATCGAGATAACATTTGTTGGGATGTAAGCAGAAACGTCCCCTTCTTGTGTTTCTACGATCGGCAATGCCGTCATGCTTCCACCACCTAATTTGTCACTAAGTTTTGCTGCTCGTTCCAAAAGACGGGAGTGTAAGTAGAATACATCACCTGGGTATGCCTCACGACCGGGAGGACGGCGTAACAATAGTGACATCTCGCGATAGGCTTGAGCCTGTTTCGACAAGTCATCGTAAATAGCAAGGGTGTGGCGCCCATTATACATGAAGTATTCAGCAATAGCTGCACCGGTGTACGGGGCAAGATACTGCAGAGTCGCTGGCGAGTCAGCTGGCGCGGCTACAATAACCGTGTATTCCATCGCTCCTCGCTCTTGAAGGGTGTTCAATACTTGAGCAATAGAGGAAGCTCGCTGACCAATGGCTACATAGACACACACAACTCCCTTCCCTTTTTGGTTTAGAATGGTGTCTACAGCTACGGCAGTCTTACCGGTTTGGCGGTCTCCAATGATAAGTTCACGCTGCCCACGGCCAATTGGAATCATAGCGTCGACTGCTAGAAGGCCAGTTTGCAATGGCTCATAAACAGAGCGACGAGAGATGATGCCTGGTGCACCAGATTCGATCAACCGAGTTTCAGAAGATGGGATCTCTCCTTTTCCGTCGATCGGGCGGGCTAATGAGTTAACAACTCGGCCCAGGTATCCTTCACCTACGGGAATCTGTGCAATCTTGCCGGTTCCTCGTACTGAAGTACCTTCTTGCACGGTTAGGCCCTCACCCATGAGCACGGCCCCAACGTTTTTCGACTCAAGGTTGAGCGCGATGCCAACAGTTCCATCCTCAAATTCGAGGAGCTCCCCAGCCATCACCTTCTCTAGACCGTAGATTCGTGCAATCCCGTCTCCTACTTGAAAAACCGTACCAACGTTTACTACCTTAACTTCTAAATTGTATTGCTCAATTTGTTGACGAATAATACTACTTATTTCGTCTGGTCTTATTTTAACCATTCGCAGACTCCAAATCTTTTAAATCACTACTGGAATTGACTTTATAAGCCTCCCAGGCCCTACAAGGCCTCACAGGTGAGGGGGGGGGGGAACCCCCCCAAGGCGTTCCGTCGAACGGGTTCGTCGTTTTGCTGAACAAGTTCAGCGTTTTGTTGAACGGGTTCGGCTGTGGGGGAGGTTCCCTCCCCCAAGCGCTGAACGGTTAGACCGGTTTGTAATTTGTAAAGAGAACGATGTTGAAACTGTTTACAGATTGGTGGAAAGTAGCGTCCAATCGACTCGTTAGTTTGTCCCGTACCCGATTCAAGGCCAAAGCTACTACTTGCTGGGACACCTGCGCAACAGCTTTTTGTTGCTGAAGAGCCAGTGTCTCTTCCTTTGTGCTTTCTAACCGGGTTATGTCTTGCTCAGCTTGGGCTAATAAGTCGCTCTTCTCCTTCTCGGCCGCCGCACCCCCTTGTTGACGGATTTCCGCTGCCTTCTTCTCAGCAAACTCTAGTTGCGACGCAGCTTCTTCCAATCGCTGTTTTGCCTCTCGAGCTCTCTCGTTTGCCTGCTCGAGAGTTGCTAAAACTGTCTGTCGACGATTCTCTAACAGAGAGCGGAGAGCATCGCCCCCAAAAGAGACAACGATGCCTATTACCACCGATAAATTTACAATATTTGTTTCTAATATGTTTCCATTGAAGCCAAACCCTTCATGCACAACCTCTGGTTGCTCAGGTAATGCCATCAAAAAAACAAGATCTTGCACTTGCATAAAAGCCTCCGATGCCTAGAGATCTACCAATTACGAATTGACTCAGCCGCGTACTCAACAACATGGATAGGAAAGCCCTTCCTCGCATTGCCGGGGCAATACATGGAAAGCCCTTGCATTGCTAAGCAATGCGTGGAAAGCCCTTGCATTGCTGTGCAATGATGCCCAGTGTAGATGGCCCAACATTAGTATAAAACGCAATATCACCAAATTATCACCTCCACCTCCACCTGCGACCTGTTCAGTGTTTCGCTGAACACCTCTGAGGCATGTAAGGCCTTATCAGGCCAGTTAAAAAAAGTTATCTGGCCTGATAAAGCCCGACCAGGTCCCGACCAGTGAAAGGGCCAACGGGGTTCATTGGATACTTTGGTTTTGCGCTAGATCAATGGTTCTCAAGCCCCCACTTAAGAGCCGGTGCTTGAGAAGGTGCTGTCCTAACCTATTGTGCCACCCTAAGACGGGGGTAAGAGCTTGTGCAACCTTAGTTGGTTTTCCTGTGCGTTACGACGCAAAAGGGTTCGCAAAGAGCAAGGCCAATGCAACAACTAAGCCATAAATAGTCAACGATTCCATAAAAGCAAAGCTCAACAATAGAGCACCACGAATCTTACCTTCTGCCTCCGGTTGGCGCGCAATTCCTTCTACAGCATATCCAGCGGCTGTGCCTTGTCCCATTCCAGGGCCAATAGCAGCAAGACCTACAGCTAATCCAGCAGCAATAACAGATGCAGCAGCAACAAGTGGGTTCATAATAGTTTTCTTTAATTTAATTATCAAGAATATAATACCAAAAAATAGGTTGGAAACAAAAACCTGCCAAACACCCTAATCTTTCAAGAGTGGAAAGAACCTTTCGTGCGTAACCTTCTCCATAAAGCAACCCCCCCCCTAACTCGCTGAATGGGTGGCCCCGAACCCATTTTATGCAGCTAGGTTGTATGTCAGCTCGCCCAACGGGCCGCAACTGAAGTTAGCTTTAGCTGCCGATGAGTGGTTGCATAGCCTCCTGTGTTTTATGAGCCGCTGAAGTAACTTTATCGACTTCGCCTAAAGAACCCATCTGTGGCCCCAGCTCCTCGTCTGCATCAATAACCACTTACCAGGACTTAAGTTAGAACTCTGTTACATCGATGCTCTATTCTATAGAGTACGAAGAAAGGGACTGGCTGCCTAATAAACAGATTTTTCATTGGGGGATTAACTAGGCTTTTTCAACGCTTGCTAAGATTACCCTTTACGCTTGGTGGCCTTCCTTTGCTTCCTCCGCAGGGTCGGCAAGACACGACCATTTCTTGCCTGGTTCTATCCAGAGCGCTCAAATCACCTCAATTTATCCCTATCCTTAAATTGATCGGTAAATACTCGCTGCAGATGAGGGGGGTTCGTTGGGATGGGGGCAGGGGATGGGGGAGGTCCCCTCCTCCAACCACAACCCGTCCGACAGAACGACAAACACTTGTGAACCTAGGCCGTCGAAGGGGCACTCTTCCCATATGCGAATATGTCAATTACAGCTGAGGAGTTAAGGAGCAAAACAAACAAGGTTTGAATAGTTCGTACCAGGCTTCTAATACGACAAGAAGGGCTAAGATCTTAAAATTAGCAACGACGTGATTCTCGGAATTGGCATCGCATTTTCGCTGAACTTATGCCCCCCGTGGATCGGTGGTTCGTTGGGATGGAGACGGAGCCCCACAGTCTGCTTGATGATCTAGCTTTATAGGTGTTCGGCTTTCGTTGGGGGAGGTTACCTCCCCCCTCTTGCATCCCTTCGGGATGCACGGCCGGGGGTGGCCATCGAACCCCACGCCCCTGCCCCCTCGATGGCCGGGGGTGGCCATCGAACCCCCATCCCATCGAACCCCACGCCCCTCCCCCGAATCCAGCCGAACGAGTTCTGCATTTCGCTGCAGAGTGGCCAAGGAATCCCCTATAAGCTAACCGAATAACGATAGTTCTAAAAATTGTATCAGACGTGGGCAAGATAGTGGGAAAAAGACTAAGAGCGGGTTACCTACTTATCCGATTTAGGGGCATACCAGCTTTAAACTTATGCAAGTTTCCCTGCTAACGGACAGTTATCGCGGTTTCAATCTGTAAGCTAAGTAAGCCGAAGCACCATAAAGTTAAAGCCTTTTCCGTTAATGCCCTTCAAGAGATTCACCAATGTAAGCACCGGCCAAGGTCGCAAACACTAGTGCTTGAATCGCACTCGTAAAGAGCCCTAACAGCATCAATGGGATTGGTACAACTAACGGCACTAAGGCAATTAAAACACCTACTACCAACTCATCGGCCAAGATGTTACCGAAGAGACGGAAGCTTAAGGAGAGTGGCTTTGTAAAATCCTCTAATATGTTAATAGGCAACAAGAAGGCAGCTGGTTGCACGTACCGCTTAAAATAGGCGATTCCTTTCTTCCGCAGGCCTGCGTAGAAATAAGCAATCGAGGTCAACAGCGCCAGCGCAACGGTGGTGTTAATATCATTTGTTGGGGCTGCCAATTCGCCGTTTGGCAGCTCAATTAGCCGCCAAGGAAAGAGCGCGCCGGACCAATTAGAAACAAAGATGAAGAGGAAAATAGTTCCAAGGAAGGGAACCCATGTAAGATATTCTTCCTCTCCAATTTGGGTCTTTGCCAAATCACGAATGAATTCAGTGATGTACTCGGTAAGGTTTTGTAATCCTTCCGGTGTCTCAACCTTGAGTTTTGAGTTCGCTAAGATCGACAAGGTTGCTATAATTCCGAAAACAACCCACGAGGTTAGCAGGACTTGCCCATGAACCTGGTAATCACCAAGTTGCCAATAGAAATGTTGACCTACAGAGACCTCCGCGACATCAAATAGGCAGTTCCCGATCATATCGGGAGCAGCATGGTTGATGTCTGAAGAGGCCGAGAAAAGAATTTCGAGATTAGATAAGACCATTCCTTTAAGTTTAATCAGTTTTATGTATGACAGATTGACCGATGTATGGTAGTATTTTGCTCAATTTTGAGGATTTCGCAACTTACTGAAAACAATTATTCTACTTCACAAATCGTTGCTCATGATCTTTAAATGCTTGCGCAGAGCGCCCAACTGTTGATACGCTCGAGAGGAGCAGTCAACGAGGCCTCACAGATGAGGGGGGGGGGAGAAACCCCCAAGTCGTTCCGTCAGACGGGTTGTGGGGGCCGTGGGGTTCATGGGCCACCCCCAGGCCATCGAGGAAAAACGGCCTTAATCGGAGCATCAAGGGGTTCTTGACGGTCGCCTAGTTAGGGAGTTGGGAGGAAATGCACAATGCAGCCTCGGGCTCTCTACTCTTGCATATTATGGCTGTCAATTGCTAAAGCTGAGTGGCCCAAAAAGAGGAATTTAGCTTGACTAAAAGTTCAAAGATGCGCTAAACTTATATTGACAAATAAGAAAATTTAAAATTAACTAAAGCAGAACAAGAAGGCCTATAACTCAGTTGGTAGAGTTCCTGTCTTACAAACAGGCTGTCATCGGTTCGAGTCCGGTTGGGCCTATGTGCTACACAAATCTGACCAATGCTAACAATTGGCTTCACAGGTCTTAGGGGGCTCACAGAAGTGAGTTAATTTATCAGACGGGCAGTGTGGGAGGACTCTACCCCCACCCCTTCTCCGTCGATGGGGTGGGGGCAGTTGCTTTGCATGGGTTGGGGGAGGTTCCCTCCCCCAACCGCTGGACGGGTTGTGGAGCCCCGTCCTCATCCCAACGAATCCCAAGGCCTCACAGCACCCTCAATGGCCTGTGAGGCCAGGACGTTTTGATAAACAGGTAGCCGTCGAGCCTTAGAGCGTTTCGTCGGACGGGCAAAGGCCCCTTTCGTTCTGTCGAAGAGTTTCAAAGATATATCACCGCTTTACAAGGTAAGGCCAATGGGGGCCCTATAATACAGCGTTCTCTTAAATGGGTTGCCAAATAAGTGGTTTTGTGGTACCATCTTGAATGGGAAGGTGGCAGAGTGGTTTAATGCATCGGTCTTGAAAACCGACGTAGCTGCAAGGCTACCGAGGGTTCGACTCCCTCTCTTTCCGATCGATCAGCTTGATGTGACGTAGTTATCCGGGCAATGTTCTTGGTCTTAGAGCCCATCCACTCCGTCCTCGTTCACCCGGTTTCACAAATGTTCGGTTGTAGGGGCCGTCGAAAACTCAATCCGGCCATCAAAGGCCTCATAGGTATTCGAGTGTAGGGGCTCCTGCCCTTAACTCGCTAAACGTGTGACTTTTCTGCTTCTGCTTTTTTTGGGGTGCTGTAAACTATGGCAACTTAGCACTGTTGCCGTTATTGTTTTTGGTTTGAGAGCTAATTAAAATAGATATTACTCTAATGTAATCTTTAGGGTCTGATGTTGCAATGCCAATCAAAACCTTCACCTCCCTGCCTTTATTTATGAGGAAAATATAGGAGAAGATCTCCTCGATGGAATTAGACGCATTTTGCAATTGGTCTTTGTTTGTTTTTGAATCGGCCTATTGGAGTTTTGACGCAAAGTTTATTCTACGTAGGGGCATCTAACCGAAAAAAGCGGGTAACGCGATTCGAACGCGCGACATTCTCGTTGGCAACGAGATGCTCTACCACTGAGCTATACCCGCGTGGAAGATGAGTTGTTTTTATAATACTTTTGTTAATCTTATCATGTCTAGGATTAGTTTGCAACACTTTCCTCGATGGCCTTTGGGGCCCCTGCCCCAACGGGCTGAGGCAGGGGTTGGGGGAGGGAACCTATCCCACAGCCGAACCCTTGTGAGGCCTGGGAGGCCTGAATGGCCTCTGTGAGGCCCGGCCATAAAGGGGGATACCCCATGCAAAGCAACTGCCTCATTCCATCGAGCCTACGGCTAACGAGGGAAACGGAGAGCGTTCGGCGAAACACCGAACCCGTTCAGCGAAATGCCGATCCCTTATAAGGCCTACCCCTGGGATGAGGCTTTTGTAGTGTAAGGCCTATAAGATCTGCCTTGTTAAGGCCTGTAAAGCCTGTGAGTGTGATGAAAAATCCGTAATAACAATGTGGCAATGCCTAGAAGCCGCGCAATACGGCTACTGAGGCGAGGCGCGCAGAATGCACCAGTAGAGGTTCTCCTCATGTGGCGTAGCGATTGTTTAAAATAAAAGCTGTAGCGAGCAATTTTACGTCCCGTCCGACGGAACGCCTTGGGGGGGTTCCCCCCCCCTCACCTGTGAGGCCTTATTACCGGACCTTTCACCGAAAACCTTCAGCTGAGAATGGCCAGGCCAAACAAAGCCTCCTCGTGTCCATGACATTGCCCCGGAGCGCTCATCTATCAGCCGAAGATTAGCAGGCCAACGAGACATGTCCCAGGTGCTGCCACCTACCGCTCCTTGGTCTTGTATCTCCGAAAAGCTTTGAAGTGCTTCAGCAAGCCCTTGCTTTTGAGGGCCACCTGAAGTAGCAAAGGCAACGTGGTATGGCACATCCGACTGGCTCTTAGGTTTCGTCAGAAGCTGTTCTGGAATAGGCCAAGCTGTAAACGAGACACCGCTTGCGAACATGTTACTGAATCGGCCATAAGCATCCTCTCCAAGGCCTTGATTGACCTGTGCATCGGTTTGATACATTGCTTCGCTACGTGGCATTGCCCGATTCGTAAGAACAAGTTTCCGCAATTCCTCATCCCATCCAGCATAGAGGGGCCTTGGGTTCACTCCTTCAAGGAATGGGGATCTTTCGCTGTTTCTTCTTGCAAATGGGAAGAGCTCTTCATGAAGATTGAGGGCTTGACCCTGCCCCCCTCTTGCATCCCTTGCATCCCTTGCACCCCCTAAAGGGGGTGCATGGGATGCATGGGATGCATGGGATGCATGGCCGGGAGTAGCCAACGAACCCCCACGCTCTTGTTGAAACAGGGGCTGATCAAACTTAAGTATCCTTCTATCACCCTCGCCTTGGTCTCTGTCTCTATCCAACGTAATCGAGAAGAGGCGACGTACAACTTTAAGGGTCCCCTTAAACTGTTGATTGTATACACGGTTAGCAAAGCTCTTTGATCCATTATAAATCGTTTGGAACTCATCCCAGTTCTGGAGCTGATTGTATTGCCGCAAGGTGTCATAATAATGCCCTAGTATCTGCCGCTTCTGGAAGAGTGTTCTCTCCTCAAGCGGGGACAATAAATGAGAAGCCGGTTGACGGGTTAGAAAGGAGTCTATGTCAATGCGAAGAAGCAGGGAGTAGAGTGGGTTCTCCGCGTACTTTTTCTTTAGATTCTTCTCAATGGCCGATGGCTCTGGCATGTCTGCAATAAAGAGTGGAGAAAGCCCCGTGTCAAAGAGAGACAAGAATTGTTTCTCTGTCTCCCCGTCCTCCGAAACTGTCTCCGCCATGTAAGAGATGTCATCCTCGGCTCCATTTTGGCCCAATGGTGCATTGCCGAGCTTTGCTACAATGTCGTTCTCTAAGGCAACAAGGTCAGAAATCATGCCACTCTCTCCTCCACCAAGCTCACGCCGAGCCTCCACACCGAGAGGTTTGCCTTTTAAATCCTCCGACCTGTCCCTGAGCTGCGACTGCCCATTCCCCTTCGAAGAGACTCCAAACCCACGTGAGACCTGGTCTGGCGCATCAGCTTTGCTCGAGCTTGATGGTTTATCCTCGGCTGAGCCTTGACCATCGTTCCCTAATAGCTTATACCAGGCCGAAGGGGTATTGGTTCTCGTAAGGTGTTTCACGAACTTGCTTGCTCGTTTGGTCCATGCATACTCACCCTGATAGTTTAAGTCTTCAAAAGATTGTGGAAGTGGTTTGTCCTCTTGCAAATAGACGCCTCGGTCAAAGGTTGACACGTCTGTGTCAAAGGATTTGGAATCTGACATACGACCCAAGATCTGGCTGATGTCTCCTGTTGTGGATGGATAAACAATTGTACGATTCAATGACTTGTCTTGTGGAAGGAAACCCAATTCATTGGTGAGCAGGTAATCGATACCATAGTACGGCACCGAGGCAAAGCTAAAGGCAATGAGGAGGACAAGGAACAGGCTGTTTAGCTGATTTGTCAAACGAGAGGCGGTCGTTGACCATGACTGTAGCCAAAGCTTCCGCAATAAAAGTGACAGACACCCAAAGATCACGGTAAACATACAACTTCCTAATAAGAAGCCGAGCACATAACTGCCATCAATGAGGAAGGAGCCCCCCCCGTTGCTTGAAGAGAAGGTGTCCAAAGCTGTGGGCTCAGGACCTACAGTCAAGTTCCCTAGATATTGAAAGATGCTACTCTGTTCACACCACGTCAATAGAAAACTTAAAACAAAATATTGAGCCAACTCTCCTCTGTCCGCCCATTTGATAACACGAATCCTTCGCTCATGTGTAATTTTGTAGACAACATGAATAAGAAGGCCGAGGCCAACGATGTAGCTGACGGGTTCTAACGAAAACCAGGGGATGAGGAAACCTCGCAACCCGAAAATAACACAGGCAACGAACCAGCACTGCCCGACGACGATACCACTACCGGCAGCAACTCCGGCCGGGATTCCTTGAACGAGCAATCTCCTTGCGCTAAGGATGTGAGCAGCCGAAATTGGCAAACAGGCAAAAAAGCTGTTTAAAAAACCCAGAAACAGCTTGCTGTGTTTGTATGCTGGCTCTTCCAGAAAAGCAAAAAAGTTTAGAGCTGGGTTGTCCAGGGGGTAGGAATGCTCCTTTAAAAAAGAGACTGTAAGTTGAGGGACTAAGAGTGGCAAATAAACCAAATCCCGAAGCCATTGAAAACTCAACAGATAAACTATTCCGTACTTCAAGCTGGCCAAAATGTAGCCTAAAGTAGGCAGAATCAAAGAGGACAAAGGCGCACCCACCGGAATAGAGTCATAATTAGAATTGACAAAATCGATGTAATCGCGAATAGCTGTAACTAGTGACATAGGAAGAAGTCTTTTCGAAACCAAAAACTAAGGGTTTTGTTTGAACTTAGGTGTATCCCCTCGCTGAACCCTTGGGAGGCCTGGGAGGCCTAGTCTCCCAGGCCTACGAAGGGGGAGATCGTTTGACCCATCCGCCGTAAGGCCTTGGGGGTTCCTCCCCCACTCACCGGTGAAATCTCATCGATTGCGGTGCATAGACTGTATTGCATTGACACCAAAAAGCAGAACTAAGGATATAAGCAACACCACCGTCCCTATCACTGTTGCCCCAGTGTATTCATATTGTTCCAAATTTTGAAATATTAATACTGAAGCAATCAAGTCCTTGAGTGGCATGTTTGATGAAACAATAACGATTGAACCGTATTCCCCGATTGCTCTTGAAAATGCCAATGTGACGCCTGTGATCAAGGCGGGAAGAAGTGAAGGAAACAAGACTCGATGGAAAGTTTTCCATGGTGAAGCACCAAGAGACCATGCAACTTCTTCTAATTCAACTTCCATGTCTTGTAAGACTGGTTGCAATGTTCGCACAACAAAGGGGAAGGAAACAAAAACCATTGCCACTGCCACTCCTAGCCGTGTGAAAAGGACCTGAACGCCAACTTTTGTCAACGCTTGCCCGATCCATCCCTGTGGGCTATAGACGGTTGCCAATGTCAGACCAGCTACTGACGTGGGAAGGGCAAAGGGCAAATCTACCGCCGCATCTAAAAGCTTCTTCCCAGGAAAATTATATCGCACAAGAACCCAAGCCAATATAAATCCGAAAACGCCATTGAACAACGCCGCTAACGAGGCCATTGTGAGAGTCACTAGGTATGCTGATACCGCCACGGGTTCGGTGGCTAGCTGCCAAAAGTCAGCAAATAAGGCCTTGCTTGCTGTACTCAAGAGTGACCAGATAGGGAGGATCAACATGAAGAGGAGATAGAAAGAGGTGATAACCCAACTCCACGATATCTTTGTAGCTTGCACTTTGTTGCGAAAGGTTAAGAGGAGTTTCTTCATAGATCAAGGATTTTTTCAGGAACAGAATCACAGGCGTTACAAATTTAGGCTTCAAGCCGCCCCACAGGCGAACCCGTCTGGCTGGGTTAGAAACTCGATGGGATGGGGGAGGTACCCTCCCCCAACCCACAGCCCCGACCTTGGCCCTGGCCTCCCAGGCCTGGGAGGCCTGGGAGGCCAGGGCCAAGGTCGGACGAGTTCTTCTGGGGTGAGCACAACACCCATTGCCACGCCTAGACAACTATTGCCTAATTCGTTTGGGGGGTTATTGACTCAGTTAATGCCTAATCTATTCCGGTAAGCGGTGAGCAGACTCGCGCTCGCTTACTCAGCACAGATTATCGAGACACCTATCCCACGAACAGGGAGGTAAACCTCATAGAGGTTTGTAGGCCTGCCAGATTGAGGCAGGCAACCCCACAGACCCAAAGCTTCTACGGGATGTCGGAAATATGGCAGCCCTCTATCCCTCCTTCTGGTCACGCGTTCAACTCCCTAGCAGATTCGTTTTATGTCTCGGTAGGGCTTGGTTCTATCCGTTCCTTCTGTTTAAGGCGCTTCTTTAAGATTGATGCTGCTAATGAGAATGATCTCTTTGTTTGAGCGGAAGCTTTTTTCTTCCAAAGAGTTCTTCGAGTATTTCGTCTTGATTTCGAGGTTCGTTTCTTAGGAACAGCCATAATGTTTTCTTTATTCTTATTCTGATAAGGGCGCTTTAAGCACTCACAAACCTCAGAGGCCTCACAGGCCTTACAGCTGTTCGGCGTTCTGTCGGACGGGTTCGGCTGTGGTTGGGGGGGGGGTTGGGGGAGGGAACCTCCCCCCTCGATGGCCGGGGGTGGCCATCGGGTGCAAGGGATGCAAGAGGGGGTTGTGGTTGGGGGAGGGAACCTCCCCCCTCTTGCATCCCTTCGGGATGCACGGCCGGGGGTGGCCATCGAACCCCACGCCCCTGCCCCCTCGATGGATCCCATGCACCCCTAAAGGGGTGCAAGGGATGCACGGGTGGCCATCGAACCCCCATCCCATCGAACCCCACGCCCCTGTCCCCAACCCGCTGAACGGGCTTAAAAACCCCATACACATCTATAGGGTGGGCGCTCTATGCAACAGAGCGCCTCTTGGGTCTTAAACACGAGGCAGTCCATGTGAGGCGACGAGGAAGCAACTCATCGGTTGTAAAGCTTTTTTCAGCATATTTTGCCACCCAAGGTGGCTTAGCTGCGAGCGTTACAATCCGTAAAATCCCTTCTGTTATGATATAACAAGACGTTATTATATTACAAACACAATTCCCAATGCTTTCCCAGATGCTTCTCAATCAACTCTCTTTACCCGTTCAAAACGATCTGGAACGAGCTGAAGCAACCTTTTTAGCAATTTTCGCAATGATCCAGAGCGCGCAGGGCAGGGTAAGGGCTACGACCAGATGGCCGTCACTGCCCCCTTGCAGGCCGTGGGCTCGTTGGTATGGGGTTCGTTGGCCACCCGTCCGACGGATCCGGCTGTGGTTGAGGGAGGGAACCTCCCCCACGCCCCTGCCCCCAACCCGTTAATCGGTTTGGTTTTCCATTAGACAGTTCAACGTTCCATTAGACGGTTTGCTGTTTTGCTAGACGATTTTGCTTGCTATGGTTGGGAGCAAGCCTTGCAGCCGTCCAGGCTTATCGCATATTGATAAAGATGAATAGGTAGTTTGGTTATTGTATTGATAATATAGGGCATTCCAGTGTGAGAGATCAAGGACCGAGCTAAAAATTAGATGTGCTCCCTGTTGTGGGTGGAGCACTTCTCTTCACCACTTTCAAATTGTTTTCCCCCGCTCAATTTTATGAATTGTGTCACTTTGGTTCTATAGTTATTCACCCGTTAAGCATTAATGTTTTACCTTAATCTTTGATTAAGGGTCTATTTGTTGCTTACAGGCAACGCACAGACACCCTCCCAGTCCCTGATCTGCATGTAGATCGTTAACCTCAAGCAGGGTTGCTTGAGAAGTAACCCGATATGCCAGTGTTCTGCTATCGCCTGTCTTCAGGCGAAAGTAATTTGCCAATAGCGGGTGGCTACGGGGTGAAACCATAGCAACGAGCTCCAGGGGTTCGACGAGCTGGGAGCAATAGTAGTAACAGGTTTGAAGGGGTTTTAGCATGAAATTAGCCTATTGGATGTACGCAGGCCCAGCACACATTGGGACGCTTCGTGTTGCAAGCTCGTTTAAAAATGTGCATGCGATTATGCATGCACCGTTGGGAGATGATTACTTCAATGTGATGCGCTCTATGTTAGAAAGGGAAAGAGATTTTACACCGGTAACCGCAAGCATTGTAGACCGACATGTTCTTGCTCGGGGCTCCCAAGAGAAGGTAGTTGAAAACATTACCAGGAAGGACAAAGAGGAACGCCCAGATCTCATCATCTTGACACCAACCTGTACTTCCAGCATCCTTCAGGAAGATTTACAAAATTTTGTAGACAGGGCGGCATTAGAGTCGGAGTCGGACGTGCTTTTAGCCGATGTCAATCACTATCGAGTGAACGAGCTACAAGCTGCGGACCGAACCTTAGAACAAGTAGTTCGGTTTTACGTCGAGAAAGCAAAAAAACAGAACAACTTAGCAAGGGAGCGTACGTTGCGTCCCTCGGCGAATATCATAGGTGTGTTTACTTTAGGATTTCATAATCAGCATGACTCGCGGGAGTTGAAGAGACTGCTTCAAGACCTGGGCATTGACGTCAATGAGGTTATCCCAGAGGGCGGCTCGGTAACGAGACTCAAGAATTTGTCAAAAGCTTGGTTCAACATTGTTCCATATCGGGAAGTTGGATTAATGACTGCCCATTATTTAGAGAGGGAGCTTGGAATGCCCTTCGTCTCGACAACCCCTATGGGGGTAGTCGACACCGCGGCCTTTGTGAGGGAGATAGAGGCTATTTTGACTCAGAACGGGTTGCCAATTTCAGAGGTGCAGGAACCTCGCCCCCCTCGCATGTCAGGCCTCACAGAGGTTCGGCCTTTCGCTGAACGGGTGGATGTTGAATCCCTTCAGCGAAGCACCGACCCCTTAGGAGGCCAAGGCAGTCCATTAGACGAGCCCGAGATTTTTTTGAACAACACCGTCGTCAATTTTGAGGATTACATTGAGCAACAAACCCGTTTTGTTTCTCAGGCAGCCTGGTTTTCACGATCTATTGATTGCCAGAACTTAACAGGGAAGAAGGCAGTTGTTTTTGGGGATGCAACGCACGCGGCATCAATGACAAAGATCTTGGCACGAGAAATGGGAATCCGGGTCTCTTGTGCAGGAACATATTGCAAGCATGATGCCGATTGGTTTAGAGAGCAAGTTCAAGGGTTTTGTGATGAAGTTTTGATTACCGATGATCACACGCATGTTGGGGACATGATAGCTCGCATTGAGCCAGCAGCAATCTTTGGGACCCAAATGGAGCGACATATAGGCAAGCGATTAGACATCCCTTGTGGGGTTATTTCAGCCCCCGTCCATATACAAAATTTCCCGTTGGGGTATCGACCTTTCTTGGGGTATGAGGGAACAAACCAGATTGCTGACTTGGTATACAATTCCTTTACATTGGGGATGGAAGACCACTTGTTAGAGATTTTTGGTGGGCATGACACTAAAGAAGTTATCACGAAATCGCTTTCAACGGAAGGAGGCCTTGTTTGGGCACCTGACGGGTTAGCTGAATTAACAAAGATACCAGGATTTGTCCGGGGTAAAATAAAGCGAAACACCGAGAAGTTTGCCTGTGACAATAACATTACTACTATTACACTGGAAGTTATGTATGCAGCTAAGGAGGCTGCTGGTGCATAGCATAGCAACTAAATGAGAGGCAACACACCTATGTGTGCCAATTGGGCAGTCCTGTGAATGGTTAGTTTTTCTATCCATTTCCTGAATTAGAATAAATTTGCGTCGGCCTGTGACTGTGCCTATGTGCCTATGTGCACCTGAGTCTCGGCTGATCAGCAATTGGTTGCGGGAGTAGGGGTCGAGGGGATGGGGGTTCGTGGGCCACCTCCGGCCGTGCATCCCATGCATCCCATGCATCCCTTCGGGGTGCATGGGATGCATGGGATGCATGGGATGCAAGGGATGCATGGGATGCAAGGGATGCATGGGATGCATGAGATGCACGGCCGGGGGCAGTTGCTTTGCATGGGTTGGGGGAGGTCTTGGGGGCAGCAACTCCCCCATCCCCTGCCCCAAGACCTCCCCCCTCGATGGCCTTGCACCCCTTGCACCCCTAAAGGGGTGCATGGGATGCACGGGTGGCCTACGAACCCCACGGCCCCCACAACCCGTTCAGTAAAACGCCGAACACCTGGAAGGGGCGGGCCAACGAGGGGGCTCTGGGGCCCCTTCCCCATCCCAACGAGCCCCTGTCCATCAAGGAATTCCATGGGGGCTGAGGCGGGTAAACAGTCGCTTGTCGATAACGGGAGATCTCACTAATATGATTACATGGGCATGTAGCTCAGTGGACTAGAGCACGCGTCTCCGAAGCGCGGGGTCGAGGGTTCAATTCTCTCCTTGCCCTAACGAGAAAGTGAATTAGCTCGCAAGAATGTGTTAATGTGGGGGCACATCTGTGAGTTTGACAGTTTTTCTTTAGTGGAAAATCCATTTCTTAGCGAGAGCGGCAGAAGTGGCAGAGACAATTCATGATGCGGGTAGGTGTCTGAGCGGTTTAAAGTGTAGACTTCGAAAGTCTATGTGATACCAAGCGACCGAGGCCTCACAGGCCTCACAGGCCTCACAGGTGTTTGGCTGTGGTTGGGGGAGGTTCCCTCCCCCCCGCCCCCCCCCCCCCCAAGCCAGTCGAACGGGTTTGGTGTTTCGCTGAATGGTTCGACTCCTTCTCTATCCGAAAATCAATGCCTGAATCTACCTTCCAAGGGATGATGCGTGCTGATCAGTAACAATCTACATACTCTAGGCTTGTCCAATTCTGCGACAAAGGATGCCGTGATGTCCTTAGTCTATACGTACCTTGTATAAGGGTGCGGACTAGTTTGTTATTGAGGGACCTCGTCTCTTTACGCTAAGTTGTTTCAGACTTGTTCTTAGAGCGCATTTGGGCTAAGCTTTAGAAGGATCGAGTATTATATAGATAGAACGCACAACTCTTTAAGCTTCGCTTCTATACACTAAAATCTTGTCACTGTTTTCCTATTCATCTTATGGTTGAGCCTCTTTTGTCCGGAATTGTATTAGGACTAGTTCCAGTAACACTCGCAGGATTGTTTGTCACTGCGTATCTACAATATCGTCGTGGGGATAGAGTTACTAGCTCTTTTTAAGAACTCCGGCTAGCCTGGCCTAGCACGGAAACGGTTGAGTAAACAATCACCGAGCCGCCGGGGCTCGCAGGCCACCCCCTCGATGGCCTGGCTTCACAGGTGTTTAGGGAAACCCTGAACAGATGGCCAACGAACCCCTGGCCAAGGCCGGCCTCAAGGTGTTCGGCGTTTCACTAAACGGGTAGTTGGAATCAACCAACTAACACGTCCCCCCATTGACCTGGCCTTGGGGGGGGTTCCCCCCCACACCTGTGAAACCTGCGCCCCAACTCGCTGAAAGACCTTTCTTCATCTGGCACAGCGCCAACCTTTGTGGGGCCGAAACTTTCGTAACATCACCACCCACAAGATCCCGTTGGCTCTCTAATTTCTCCTCGATGGCCGCCCTTGCATCCCTTGCACCCCTTTAGGGGTGCAAGGGATGCAAGGGCGGCCATCGAGTCCCCCTCGAGAAACTGAACGGTACAACAAGTCTAGATTACCTTATGATTACTATTATTAGCTACATTGGTATCCTTACCGCCTTCCTCGTATCTGCTACAGTGATGTATTTGGGATTATTGAAGATTAAATTAATTTAGTTGACTTATCAATCGCTCCTACTTCCCGGTGATCTTTTCACCGGGCATTGCTCCCGACCCCGCTAGGCGCCGCGGGGTCATCATGACTTACACCGCTTATTTGGGCCGAGCTGGATTTGAACCAGCGTTGACTTTCATCAGCGGATTTACAATCCGCCCCCATAAACCACTCGGGCATCGACCCAACAACTACAACATTGAGAAATTTTCTAACCAAAGGGTAACACTTGTTTTAAGAACCGTGCTGAACAGGCCCGTGAAAACTAAAGCCTTATCTTAGGTGATCTGAAACAGCAAATTGTTTATCTCTAAATCCCACTTTTGTCTTAAGGATAACATATACCAGTTGAAAAGACAACTGGCAAAAACGCCTATCTTATGGTATTATCTGTAGTGAATTGGGAGTGTGGCGGAATTGGTAGACGCTACGGACTTAAAATCCGTTGACCCTAAACGGTCGTGAGGGTTCAATTCCCTCCATTCCCATAAGAAACGAAGTTATACTTCTTTTATCGTCCAAAGATGCGAACTTTAGAAAAATAGACTTCGGCTCCTTAGCCCGCGCATTATCAAGCGACTTAACCCCCTCAACAGTGAAGAAAGTGGTTATAAACGGAAACTTCTCTCGAAAGAGAAGAATCATTCTCTCGAAAGAGAGAAATCAACTAACACCTCTTAATTTCAGCCCAGTAGTATTAAAAAGAAGACACTAACTAGGTACCAGAGTTCTAGGACATTGGGTTGGCACGCCTCTTTTTGTGAAGCCTGCGAGGCATGACCAGTAAGGGGTGAAGCCCAAACTGCGCAAACAATCTAAGCCCCACGCCTTGCATCCCTTGCACCCCTAAAGGGGTGCATGGGATGCAAGGCCAGCCATGCCCCACTTACCGTTTTTATATCGATTCCCATAAATTATCGCCTCTCGCTTCGGGTAGAATTTAGAAATATAAGCTTAGCGACAACCGATTCTTCTAATCATTATCGTGTATGCTATGTTCCAAAAACTATGTCTTGAAATTTTTGAAAGAGACCTTTGTATGGCGAATTCAAATCGATGAAGTAGTCTTGCTTACCTATCAGCCGTCGAGCAGCGTTCTCAAACGCTATTCCTGAAAGGGTCAGCTTCTTCTTCAAGACGAGGGGCTCACCCCGGTTCGTAGAGATGATAACGTGGGTGTCTTCTGGAATTGCCCCTAGAAGCGGAATGCCAAGCATTTCCTGGACGTCGCGAACTGACATCATATCATTCCTTTGAATCATGTCTGTTCGAACACGGTTTACCAGCAGTTTCGTGTTGTAAATGCTGTTTGCCTCCAGTAACCCTGCTACCCTATCGGCATCGCGTATGGCGGTGATTTCTGGTGTTGTCACTATTAGAGCTTCTTGAGCTGGAGAGATCGCGTTCACAAACCCTACATCGATGCCCGCAGGACAATCAATCAATACAAAATCATATCCCAGGGCACTAATTGAGGCCACCAGGTTTTCCATGTTTTTGCGTGTGACATTGTACCGCTGCCTGTTTTTAGAAATGGAGAGCAACGAAAGGTTTTTCCATCGTTTATCGCGGATAAGTGCTTGGTCTAACCGACACTGACCCTCTAAAATGTCCATCGCTGTGTACAGGATTCGGTTCTCCAGCCCTAGTAACAAATCAAGGTTCCTTAGTCCTATGTCTGCATCGATTAATGCTACCCTGTGCCCCAATCGCGCTATTGACATACCTAAATTCGCAGTGGCAGTTGTCTTTCCAACCCCTCCCTTACCTGAAGTTACAACAATGGTCCGTGTTATAGACTTGGGTTCAGCAGATAAATTCATAATGTTGGTTTGATTTGATGAAAGATAAACCGCCCTCCTCGCCAATCAAAGGCGAGTGGACAACCTGACGAGTTCGTTTTGAGACACAGCTATAGGGTGGTGCGTCTTTCCCTACAATACTGACTTCCCTTCGCAAGCCTACCAAGCCAGGCCCTTTAAGTTGCTGCAGCGGAGTAGAAACTAGCAAATGGTCAAGCAGAAACTTGTTTAACCGCCCTTTCATCCCTTGTACCCCTAAAGGGGTGCATGGGATGCACAGCCTTAAATGAAGTCTATATGAGAGCGAACACAACCAGGGCAAACTTTTACTGGTTGTTGATGACAACGGGCTAGGAGGGATTTGAACCCCCGACTCCGTGGTTCGTAGCCACGTGCTCTAGTCCACTGAGCTACAAGCCCTTGTCTCAAATATGACATTGATTATACTCGTTTTCAAATTAAAAGCAATGCCTCACAGGACTCACAGGTGTACGGCTATGGTTGTGGTTGGGGGAGTTGCTGCGCATGGGGGCCCCTGCCCCCAAGACCTCCCCCCTCTTGCATCCCTTCGGAATGCACGGCCTTGCATCTTGAAGGGATGCAAGGCCATCGAACCCCACGCCCCTGCCCCCAACCCAGTCGGACGGGTAGCGAACGAACCCCCGGCCCAGTAGGCCAACAAAAGGAAAGTGACCCGAGTCAGGTATAAAAGGCATTTTATGCAGGGAGTACCACCGCCTTAGCCTGGCCTTACAGATGGTCGGGGTTCCTCGAACGAGTAGTTTGCTTTGCATGGGAGCTTTTACCCCCTAACGGCCCCTTTCCTCTCGTTGGCCAAGGGCTCAATGGGATGGGGAAGGGGCCGTTGGGGGGTAAAAGCTGCGCACCTGCTACTCGCTACTTGCCTCCTTGGCTTAGAAAATTGGATTAATTTCATCCAATAGAACAGAGCTGTTGTAGATTTCTAGAATGATCACTAGAAAAACCGCAAAAAGAGCCATGAATACTCCCATAATCACGGTTGTCCCCCAACCCGGAGCTACCTTACCGTATTCCGAATTGAGTGGCTTAAGCAAAGTGCCTAATGCTGTAACTTTGCTGCTAGTTAGATCTTTGCTGGTTTTTGAAGTCGTTCCTGTTGCCATAATGTTTCCTATGCGTATATCTCTTTACTTTCTGTCATTCTAATTAGGAGGCCTGAGTGGGTGGCTTCGGCTTACCGTACTTCCTTATGGAACACCTTTACTACTTTGGCACACATGCCAAAACAGACGCGTTAGTACAGGGCTGCGCCGTTGCCAGAGTGTTTAATAGAGCCATAACCAATTGCTGTTTTAGCCCCGGACAGCTCAGTGGAAACTCGAGTTACCCCTCATCCGGCGAGTTGGGACATAGGCTTCCCTGGCGTAGCTATCGAAGGCGCAGTAGCCCCATAGCTTATAAGTCGCATATCTCTTATAATAATACTGAAGCATTATAATTAAGAGACACAATTATTGTGATTTCTTATCAACCATTCTTATCGTGCCTCTTATCGAGACCACTAACACAAAGGCCAAGTTTATCATTCCAACCTGATTATGGAAAGTCCTGCTTTTTTTTACACCATTTTTCTATGGTGTCTTCTTTTAAGTATTACTGGGTACTCAATTTACGTGGGGTTCGGCCCACCTTCTAAGCAACTTCGCGACCCCTTCGAAGAGCATGAGGATTAAAGAGCTATCAAACAACGGGTACAGTTTTCTTTCCCTTAAATCCCCTGTTCTATCTATTAGGGTTTGTTGGCCAATCGTTCAGCGAACCACCGAATCCGTCTAACTGGGTTAGGGACAGTTGCTTTGCATGCCCCCATGGCCCCATGCAAAGCAACACCCTCAACGCCCCGACAGCTGAACACCTGTGAGTCCAGGCCATCGAAAGGACTGCGAGTAGAGACTCCTACCCCAACCGATGCAAAGCAACTGCCCCATCCCATCGAGCCTCCGGCCAACAAGGGGCAGGCTTCTATGGCTTTGGGGGCGAGGGCGTGGGGGAGGTTCCCTCCCCCAACCGTGTGAAGCAACTGCAAATGCTTTGCCTTGACAGGCTACGCTTTTTCTGTTTTTAAACTTCTCTGATCCAGCTCAGCGCTCAGCAACTGCCTTATTTAACAATGCGTGGTGGCTCTCTAAAGAATATCGCAAAGAAGATGATGCCTAAGGTACCAACTAATAAAAATGTGTAAACTAAAGCTTCCATATAAAAGATTGTCTATATCTCAATCGGTCAACCCCACAATTCCTACTAATGGGGCTCTAAGGGGTTGGCCTCACAAGGGGTTCGATGTTTCGCTGAACGGGTTTTGAAGGCTATCCGTTCAGCAAAATGATAAACCCGTTTAGCGGAACGCTAAGTATCTTATAGGCCTAGATCTATCCGGTCTAGGCCTATAAGGCTTGCCTCATTCCCGTGCATTGCTATGCAATGCAATCACCAACCCGTCGGATGACAGTTGCGAGGTTTTACACAGATTGTCGACGAGTAGAAGGGTCACCAAGTTTCTGGAATGCCCCAAATTCAACTTGGTCATCTATGTCACTGTCAATCCCTGCAAATACATCACGGAAGATTGTTCTTGCGCCATGCCAGATATGACCGAAGAAGAAGAGAAGGGCAAAGCATAAATGACCAAAGGTGAACCAACCTCGAGGGCTACTACGGAATACACCATCCGATTGAAGGGTTGCGCGGTCAAATTCAAAGACCTCACCTAGCTGAGCTCGGCGTGCATACTTCTTAACAGTTGCCGGATCGGTAAAGGTAACACCGTTTAGTTCTCCACCATAGAATGTCACAGATACACCAACCTGCTCAATGCTGTATTTCGATTCAGCTCGACGGAATGGTACATCGGCCCGCACAACTCCATCTTTGTCAATCAATAGAACGGGGAAGGTTTCAAAGAAAGTAGGCATGCGTCGAACAAACAGCTCATTACTATCCTTGTCTTTAAACACCGCGTGTCCTAACCAGCCCACAGCGATTCCATCACCACTATTCATTGCCCCAGCACGGAATAAGCCCCCTTTCGCTGGGTTGTTGCCAATATAATCATAGAAAGCCAATTTCTCGGGTATTTCTGACCAGGCTTGAGAAGCACTCTTGCCCTCAGCCAAGCTTCCCTGAACACGTCGCTCGATCTCCTGTTGGAAGAACCCTAAGTCCCACTGATAACGAGTTGGTCCGTACAATTCAATAGGTGTAGCAGCTGATCCATACCACATTGTTCCAGCTACCACAAAGGCTGCCCAGAAAACTGCTGCTATGCTGCTCGATAGAACTGTTTCAATGTTGCCCATTCGCAATCCGTTATAAAGACGCTGAGAAGGACGCACACAGAGGTGGAAAAGGCCCGCTAGAACACCGAGGATGCCTGCAGCCATGTGATGGCTGGCGATACCTCCAGGGTTGTATGGGTCAAATCCATCTGCTCCCCAAGCAGGTGAAACAGGTTGTACACTTCCAGTGATGCCGTATGGGTCAGAAACCCAGATGCCAGGTCCGAAGAGCCCTGTTACATGAAAAGCACCAAAGCCAAAGCAGAGAAGACCTGAAAGGAATAGGTGGATTCCAAAAATCTTTGGAAGATCTAGGGCAGGGTCACCTGTGCGCGGATCGCGGAAGAGCTCCAGGTCCCAATAAACCCAGTGCCAAATCGATGCCATGAACAGTGCACCTGATAGCAAGATGTGGGCAGTGGCTACCCCTTCGTAGGTCCAGATGCCCGGACTTGTTGCCGTTTCACCACTAATTGTCCAGTTGCCCCACGACTGTGTAATTCCTAAACGGGTCATAAATGGGAGAACAAACATCCCTTGACGCCACATAGGATTTAGCACAGGGTCAGAAGGGTCAAAAACTGCCAATTCGTAGAAAGCCATTGATCCGGCCCATCCTGATACAAGTGAAGTGTGCATCAAGTGGACAGCGATCAATCGGCCCGGGTCATTTAAAACAACTGTGTGGACACGATACCAAGGTAATCCCATAAAGAAATTTCTTTAACAACAGAATGGATTTACTTTCTTTCTTTTTCTATTGTCTTAAATTATAGCACAAATCCAAAAATCTTAACCCCTTTTCTTTGTAATCTAGCGATAGAAGTGGTAAGGCCTCACAAGCCTATGGGGGTGATGATGTGATATGGCTCGTTGGGGTGGGGGTTCGATGGGATGGGGGTTCGATGGCCACCCCTTCGCTGGCCAGGGGTGGCCATCGAACCCCCGGCCGTGCATCCCATGCACCCCTTTAGGGGTGCATGGGATGCAAGAGGGGGCAGGAGCCCTACACTACGGGCTTGAAACTTGCTCTTCCCTTTAGTTGCTGGAGAAAAGTTGATCTTTTGCCCATAAGTTGATATCATATTTTACAAGCTCACAACCCTGTAACTTCTGTTTCAGAACCATGTCAGGACTGTAAAGTAGCAGCATCACTGAAGCTTTAAGTAGCCAGGATTGTGAGCCCCACAAGCTTTAGACGAGCAAAAATTAGTTGGGAAAAATATTGTAGCAAAAATAGTCTTCACAGACACAAGCCTCACAGGTGTTCGGCTGAAGGGCCCCCTGCCCCTAATGCGTCGGACGGATTGCCCAATTTTCCCAATGAACAACAGCAAAGCCTGATCTCCGGGGCTTTCCAGCTAACTTAAACATCAATAAAATACCATCCAACCGTGCCCATTAGGAGAAGGCGCAAGAGATGGTATTAGTCATAAAACCTTTATACGAAACAAATTTTCCTACTAGGAATCCCTTTTAAAGGCGGCTGAGAATGTAGCAAACATTAAACCCAAGTAGTCACTCCTCATTCGCTTGGCTTTATAGGCTTCACACGACCTCGCAGGTGTTCGTCTGTAAGAGCCTTGGGGGTGAGGCCTCATACAAAGCAACTCAACTCCCCCAACCGATGCAAAGCAACTGCAACCAACTCAGTCGGACGGGCGGGGGATCCTTATACTCAGTTAGTCCGAGGCTCAAAGGCCGCTCGTCCGAGTGGGTTAGGGGCAGGGGCTCCTACAGCTGAACACCTACCAGGCTTGGCCATCCAAGGCCTTACACGGATTCAACTATGGTGCTTGGGGTAAGAACCCCTATAAAAGCAACTGCAACCTAACTCACTGAGCGGGTTGTGGGACCTATGCGTCCTCTCAATGGCCTAGCCGAACACCTGTAATAACGCCTTCAAAAACCCTGACCGCTATAACTGAAGTTGTGAAGTTGCGCGGGGCCCTATAGAAGCTACCCAAGAAATTGCTTAGCAAAGTTATTAACCTTGTCTCTGCTTCTTTCTTACTGTAATAGAATTGTGATTAACGATGGATTTGCCATGTTCCATAACTCAGCCCTAGACCAGCAATATGGCAAAATGGAGACCACACAAGGCCCCAGAGCTGTTCAACATTCAGTCGGACGGGTCGGTATTCTGTTGACCGGGAGTTGAGTAAATGGGTTTAGTGACAATAGGTAGGGATATGTTATATGCAAGCTAGGGACTGTTGTGCAGAAAAAGAGATCACAAAGACCCTAATCCCATAGTGGTCCCCTAATGGAATTGATTCCGCCTGTACAGTAATTCCCCTCTCGTAGGGCTGAAAAGCCTAATAGACCGGCCCGAATCATGGCGAGAGTAGGCATTTCTCATTTCCAACAATTGATTTTAACAAGGACCCCCCCCTCTATGAGAATTGGGATTGTGGAGCGATTTGTTCAGTGAAAATGAGAAACCTAACATGTACAGCAAATGACTTATCAAAGGAATGTTACCTCTTAAGAGTTAATAATAATGACAGGTGGCACCCAGATTCGAACTGGGGAGTGGAGGATTTGCAATCCTCTGCCTTACCACTTGGCTACGCCACCCAAAACGCACAATTATAGCCGGAATTTATTGCCATTCCTTCATTTAATAGTACCACAATTGCCGTCTACTTGACAACCTTTGTCTACTTAAGAAAACATTAACGAGAAATAAACGGCCTCTCCTGCTAAAAGAACGGGAGACAGTCAAACTAATACATTGTGGTAAACCCACCATTGAGGATAAAAAAAGGGGAGGAGGATTGGTAAGACCTCTTGCAGCAACCTGGACAGAAAATAGCCCATTCCCAGAATGGGCTATATTTAAATAAACAGAAATTGCAGATGGATCATATGAGCTGCTTCGATGTGGGACTGCACAATGACGCGGTAGCTACCAGTTCAACGGAAGGGGGAACTCGTTCGACAGAGTTGGGAGAGGTGCTTTGCATCGATTGAAAGAGGTGCTTTGCATCGATTGGGGGAGTTGCTTTGCATAGGTTGGGGGAGGGCTCCTCCCCCACCCTCGACGGCCTGGCCTCACAGGTGTTCGGCTGTAAAAGCCTCTAACCTAGTCGAACCGGTGGCCAACGAACCCGTTCAGTGAAACGCTGAACCCCTGGGAGGCTTGGTAGGCCTCTATGAAGCCAAGGCCCCTATCCTATCCCTTCGCCAGCCAGACCTCACCGTTGAGAAGGAGGCAGGAATATCAGAGGTTTGAAAATCATCATGACTGCAATAAATTATAAAGCATCTTTCCTTGTTCCTGATTTTGTTGAGATTCAGCGACGAAGTTTCTCACGATTTTTGGAGAAAGGCATCGTAGAAGAATTCTCCAAAATAAATCCGATTCGAAGCGAGATATCGAAATTCGAATTGACCTTCTATCCCGAGAGCTACCTGATAATCGCGCCCGAATATACTGTCACGGAGGCAGTTTTGCAAGGCAAAACTTATAGCTGCAAATTGTATTTGCCGGCGAAGCTTTTTTCTGGGGATCGGGCCGGAAGAATAAATCGAAACAAAGCTAATGTGCCATCCCAACCTTTGGGCTCATATAAAGCACTTGAAGAACAGCCTCTGACAAAAGCCAGCACCCCAGGTGGGCCTTTATGGAAAAACTCGCAATACAATGCAAACAATACCCAGCCACATAATGGCGTGAGCTTGAAGGGCAGTGACGAGTTAATTAAACTTGGAAAAGTCGACGAGTATCTTACCCCTAGCTTAACAGAACGGACAAATCTGGCTAAAAATTCAAGAATAGGGAAGGCAGCCACTCTAGGGCAAATAAGCCAGCTCATTAAACCGCCAATCGGTCAACCCGGGCAACCGGTCACTATAGTGCCTCGGGTGGGGCAATTCGCCCGTCGTAATCTCGACCTTGCGGTGGGAGGCCTCACAGACTTCAAAAGGGTCTGGCGTTCCGCCGGACAGGTTCGACCGCTTGATGGCCAAGAACTATGGGGCCCCTTCTCCACCCCAACGAGTCCTCGGCCGTGGAGGGGGCCGGATAAAAAAGAAAGCAGAGAAAACTCACTGTTAAAGCGAGGGGAAACAACTCTATCTTGGGTCTTAGTCGGCAATCTTCCACTGATGACAAAGCGTGGACACTTCATTATCAATGGTTCACCGCGTGTAGTGATAAATCAACTACTTCGCTCTCCAGGCGTCTACTTCCACGAACGGACATGGGGTTTTGGGAAGAGGAAAAGACGGATTGTGTATGCGGATTTTGTTTCGCGCCGCGGTGCATGGCTGAGGATCCAAGCGGACAAGGAGGGAGATATCTGGGCTCGATTAAAGAAGACGCCTAAAGTGCCGTTTGCTCTCTTCTATGAGGGAATGGCAATCTGTGAACGAAATCAAAAAGAGTGGACCATAGCGGACAGAGAAGCTCTGCTAGAGCTTCACGAGGAGGTAAATCCTACAAAGAAAGACCTTTCGCCGGAGAATGGACAACAATTCATTGTTCAAAAATTCAAGAACCCGAGGACATATGACCTTAGTCGGGTTGGGCGAAAAAGGCTCAACCGACGATTTGGCTTAGCAGTTGCCAGCCAACAGCTTACAAGCCAAGATCTCTATGCCGCATTTGAACAGATCCAAGAATTGCAAAATGATCGCATCCTTGTCGATGATATCGATCATCTAAAAAACCGACGAGTTCGGCCATCGGGGGAACTGCTGCAGAGCCAATTTGAAACGGGACTTTACAGATTGGAGAAAGCTATACTTAGCAAGATGCGGAAGCCACCTAAGGAAGTATCCGCAAGAACTCTGCTGAATACGAAACCGTTGAATGCAGCACTACGAGAATTCTTTGGTTCAAGCCCATTGTCTCAATACATGGACCAAACCAATCCATTGGCAGAGATTACCCAGAAACGTCGAATCAGTTCACTCGGCCCAGGTGGGATAAGCCGCGAAACGGCAGGAATGGCTGTCCGAGGTATCCATCCTACCCATTACGGGCGGATTTGCCCCATTGAAACACCAGAGGGGAAGAACGCGGGCCTTGTCAATTCCTTAACCACATACACACGAGTTGGGGATGGTGGAATCTTAGAAACGCCCTATTATCATGTTTTACAGGGTCAAGTTCAGGCAGGAATGGGGTTCCAATACTTTTCAGCCGGCGGGGAAGAGAATGGGGAATTTAGAGTGGCCCCAGGTGACATTCATCTTTCAACCTGTAAACTCCTCCCTCCAACGCTCTTCCCTGTGCGTGAAACTGGCAATCGACAAGAGGACTTTAGGCACGCGAATCGAGGGGCCGTAAATTATATGGCAATATCGCCGATTCAAATGATTTCTGTGGCAACAGCCCTGATCCCTTTTCTAGAGCACGACGACGCAAACCGTGCTCTCATGGGCTCAAATATGCAGCGGCAAGCAGTTCCACTTATTCAACCAGAACGCCCCTTCGTGGGGACAGGGCTAGAAGCACTGGTTGTTGCCGAATCAGGGCATGCCCTGCAAGCTGACCTGAGTGGATATATCTCCGCGGTAACTGGGGAGGAGGTGGTCGTTCATAGCTATCTGCCGAGCATGCAGACCGATACAGCGTTGACAAACGATTATCTCGCTGTTGCCGGAGCGCGTGCCCCCGTTGTATCGTCTAATGACAAATTTGTGGACTGTGGTTGGGGGAGGTCTTGGGGGCAGGGGATGGGGGAAGTCCCCTCCCCCAACCCATGCGCAGCAACTCCCCCACGCCCCTGCCCCCAATCAAAGCGTGAGAAAGCCAGCCCAGCCGTCCGGCTGTCCGCTTCAGCAGTGATCTTTAGCCAACTTCGAGCACGAAAGATGTCTTATCTTAAGTATGGCTCGAATGCGAGGGTATCAACTCACGCAAATCTCCCAAGGGAGTTCGTTGGCCGGGAACTGGTGTGTGGGGGGCCATTCCCATCTCCCTTATCCATCCTAACGAGGGAGGAGAAGAAATGGGGCAAGGGAAACCTTCCTTCAGTAGAGATTAACAAGATAGAGAGCGGTTTAGAGGCCAAGCTATCTTGGTTTGCGCCGATTGCAAAACAGGACTGGTTGAACACGTCCGGCCGACCCATAAAACAACAGGTTCCACATTCAACAGGTGATTGGCAAGCAGGTGTATTCTCCCTCAACTACCACTTGCAGAGCTATGAGCGCTCTAACCAAGAAACATGTTTAACCCAAACCTCTGCGGTTTCGGAAGGCGATTGGGTGCAGAAGGGAGATCTCTTAGCAGATTGTTCGGCTAGCAAGTTTGGTGAACTTGCCCTTGGTAAAAACATTCTCATTGCATATTTGCCCTGGGAAGGCTACAACTTTGAGGATGCAGTAGTAATAAGTGAGCGGTTAGTTTCGGACGATGTCTATACATCAATTCATGTGCAAAAGTACGACATTGAAGTACGAGAGACACGATTTGGTGTTGAAAAGATAACGCCTCAACTCCCAGGCATATCAGACGGAGAGAAAGAACACCTGGATTGGCGAGGAATTGCCAAAATTGGAAGTTGGGTAAAAGAGGGAGACATTCTCGTTGGGAAGGTGAGCCCAAAAAGTTCTCAACCCCTGTCGCCATATGAGCGTCTTGCTTATGATATTGCTAATGTTGAAGCAGCAACAACAGAAGACACATCCCTTCGTGTGCCGAAAGGAGTTGAGGGAAGAGTTATAAACTGTCAGTCTTTCGAGATGCCGAGTATCACCGTTGCGGGGCTCGGGGTTGGGGGAGGTACCCTCCCCCATCCCCTGTCCCCTCTTGCATCCCGAAGGGATACACGGCCGGGGGTTCGATGGCCACCCCTGGCCAGCGAAGTGGTGGCCCACGAACCCCCAACTCAAAGCCCGGGGCGGGTCCGCATCTATTTAGCAGAGAAGAGGAAGCTCCAGGTTGGGGATAAAGTAGCTGGGCGGCATGGTAACAAGGGAATTGTTTCTACGGTGTTGCCACGTCAGGACATGCCTTATCTCCCAGATGGGTCGATAGTTGATATGGTGCTCAACCCCTTAGGGATACCATCCCGGATGAATGTGGGGCAAGTGTTTGAATGCCTTCTCGGTTTAGCCGGCGCTCAACTCGGCCAGCAATTCAAAATAACACCATTCGATGAGATTTATGGAGCAGAAGCTTCCCGAAGTTTAGTTTACTTGAAGCTCTACCAAGCTCGATTGCGAACAAATCAGGATTGGTTGTTCAATCCCCGGTTTCCTGGCAAAACGGCTCTTCTGGATGGTCGAACTGGGCGACTGTTTGACCAATGGGTGACAGTGGGATATGCATATATGCTTAAACTTGTCCATCTGGTAGATGAAAAGATACATGCTCGATCTACCGGTCCATACTCATTGGTAACGAAGCAGCCATTAGGCGGGCGGTCGAAACATGGCGGTCAACGGCTCGGTGAAATGGAGGTCTGGGCACTAGAAGGGTTTGGCGCAGCTTACATCCTGCAGGAGATGCTTACAAGCAAATCTGACGATGTTGTCGGCCGGGAACAGGTGGTAGAGGCCATCTTGTTTAAAGGGAAGATGTCCCTTGGGAATCCGGAAGCATTCAAGGTGTTAGTTCGTGAATTGCAATCTCTTTGTCTTGATGTAGGAGTGTATGCTATATCACCAGGCCGATTGCGCCGCGAAACTGTTGACATTGGACGGATACCATAACACTTCTCTACCGGCTTTACTGGCTGGGTCAACAAGTGGTGCATAATGTCTAACAGACTTCAGACGTTTCAACCTTCACAAGTGCAGATTTAATGGGGTAAGTCTAACGGGCCTGACAAGGCCGCATAGGTGAGGGGGGGGGGTTCCCCCCCCCCAAGGAAGGCGTTTCGTTAGACGAGTGGCTAACAAACCCGTTCAGCGAGTTAGGGTCAGTTGCTTTGCATGGGTTGGGGACAGGGGCGTGGGGTTCGATGGGATGGGGGCAGGGGCGTGGGGGAGGTTCCCTCCTCTAACCACAACCCCCTCCCCCAACCACAGCCGAACCCGTGAAAGGCCTAGGAGGCCTAGTCACCAAAAAAGCTGGTTCAATTCGGGTAGAAAAAAGCAGCCAAAAAATTACATGTTGATAGAGGAGGGGAAAGGTGCTTACGTTTAGAAAAAAAAGGGAGTTAAAGCTGGCCCAACGTCGAATTCTAGTTGATTCTATCCAAATTGGATTGGCGTCCCCCGACCAGATCCGTAAATGGGCTGAACGGGAACTACCAAACGGGAAGAAGGTAGGGCGGGTCGCTAACCCAAAAACAGTTGATTACAAGACACTCAAGCCGGTCCGAGATGGGTTGTTTTGTGAACGTATTTTTGGTCCTGTAAAAGATTACTTCTGCTCTTGTGGCAAGAGACAGGGAAGCAGCCGCGCACAGTTTTGCCCTGAGTGTGAAGTTGAATGGACAAAATCTAGAGTCCGCCGATATCGGCTTGGCTATATTGAGTTAGCTTCTCCAGTAACACATGTTTGGTACATCAAGGGGCGCCCAAATTACGTGGCGACATTGTTGGGGGAGAAGCAGCGATCTGTGGAAGCGATAGCGTATTGCACACGATTTGTAATTAGTGGAATAGAAGGTGTATCGCCTTCTTCTCGAATTCCCTTTAACCAGACTCGTGCGAGCACGCCGAGTGAGAGAGCGCTCGATGTAGACGGCGTGCAAGCCTATAAAACCAATGGGGTAGAGGTTCAAAATCTTGTTGTTGGTCGTGATGCGGTCCCGCGCTTTCCTGAACCAGCTCGATGGCCATGGGGTTCAAAGCCCATCCCCGACCAACGAAAAACCACATTAGACGGAATATCTTACCAGTCAAAGTCAATGGAATTGGGGGCCTCCGATGAGGATTTTGTACAAACCACCCAACACGGCCCAGAAGAGAGCCCACGTCTTAACGTGGCTCATAAGGCGGAGTGGTCGCCGGCCCTCGATGGTATGGGGAAGGACCCCCACAGCCACTGGCCAAGGTCGGAGCAGCATCAGTTCCCTGATGAGAAGGCCTCAAGAGGAGCTCAACTATTCAACGCAGGACAGAGTAAGCGTTCACCAGGCCCCCCGGCAGATCTCGTTCCACTAAACCAGAACAATAGCTGGGAGTTCGATAGCCACTCGTCTGACGGAACGCCAAACAGCTATGAGACCAGGTCATCAAAGCGAAACCTCTATCCTGTTCACATCTCTCGACCGTATCCAACTTGGTATGCACCATCTCAAGTGATACCAATCCCGGCAGCATTTGCTCGTGAGCCAGATGAGCGCCAACAGCTGTTAGAATTTGTTGAATCGGCGGTGGAAACAGGAGACTTTGCAATCCCACTCTACGTGCCGGGCAGAGGCATTAGCCACACACACAATTCTAAGTCTGACATGGGGAAACAAGCCGCGGCTTACGGAACTTCCCTGTTGAATGGACCGGTTGCCCGCTCGATGGCCGGGAGTAGTCAACGAACCCCAGGCCTTCCAGATGTTTGTTGGCCAGGGGCTATGGTTGGGGGAGTTACTGCGCATGGGATGGGGGAGGTCTTGGGGGCAGGGGCCCCCATGCGCAGCAACTCCCCCATCCCATGCCCCCAAGACCTCCCCCATCCCCTTCCCCCTCTTGCATCCCGAAAGGATGCACGGCCGGGGGTGGTCAACGAACCCCATCCCGTGCATCTCTTCGGGATGCAAGAGGGGGCGGATGGTAATGGAAAAGCCTTACAGGTTTTTCCATCCTCACGTGAGAAGGGACCACTGCCGCCGGTAGGCCAGGACGCTCCGTCGGACAAATTAATTTACATTGACACTGTTGTCACTAAAGGCCTCACAGGCCTCCCAGGGGTTCAGCGTTCCGTTGGAGGGGTGGAACCAACTCCAGTCTTTGATTCAAAGGAGTTTCCCCCTCTTCAAGACGTCGCACGTGTCAATGAAATTAGGCAGAAACTTCAGTACACGGGGGGGGCAGTACTTCGTAATCTCCTAAACAGGCTTGATATGCAAGCGTTAGCCGGATTTATTGCGCATGAAATGAAGGAATTAGAACCAGAAATAAATGAATTGGTTCGCCTCCCTTTTCCGCGCCGCTCAGAACTAGTTAGATTGAGAAGGCTTTTGCGAAGACGATCTAGGCAAGTTCGGCGCTTCAAATTAGCCAAGCTATTCGCACAGAGCAAAAAACGCCCGGAATGGATGGTTCTTTCAACCCTCCCTGTCCTCCCACCAGAATTGCGCCCTATCGTACGATTAGATGGGGGTGTAGTTGTTGTCGCCGATCTCAACAAGTTGTACCAAAAGGTACTGTTTCGAAACAATAGACTTGAGGCACTTCGGATGGTTGATCTTAACAGCGTAGGTCAAGCCAAACGGTTGTTGCAGGAAGCTGTGGATGGATTGCTAGACAATGGCAAGGGAGGTGCGATGCCCATTTCTGGACCAAATGACCGACCCTTGAAGTCCCTCTCGGACGGATTAAAGGGGAAAAGGGGTCGGTTTCGGCAGAATCTTCTGGGCAAACGAGTTGATTATTCAGGCCGATCGGTTATCGTCGTCGGGCCACAGCTCAAGCTACATGAGTGTGGGCTGCCAAAAGAGATGGCACTGGAGCTCTTTCAACCATTTCTTAGCCGTCAATTGAAAGAGAGAGGAATAGTGGAAAACATCAATGCTGCAAAAAGGTTTATGCGACAAGATCATCCAATTCTTTGGGAAATCCTCCAGCAACTGATGCAGCAACACCCAGTGTTGTTAAATCGGGCCCCTACACTCCACCGCCTTGGCATTCAAGCCTTTCAACCCAAATTGGTGCATGGTCGGGCTATCTTGCTCCATCCGCTTGTATGTACAGCCTTCAACGCAGACTTTGACGGAGATCAGATGGCAGTTCACCTCCCACTCTCTTTTCAGGCCCAAGGCGAAGCTTGGAAGTTGCTTTGGTCCCGAAATAATCTCCTTTCCCCTGCAACTGGCCAGCCTATCCTAGTCCCTAGTCAGGACATGGTCTTGGGTTGCTATTATTTAACGACAAGCAACCCTACAGTGACACGAACCGCACAAGGTCTCACACGAGGGTGGCTAAGGAACCTCAAGGCCCCACAGCCTGTTCAACAACGCGCCGAATCCTTAGGAAGCCTAAAAGGTCTACGATGGCCAACGCACCCGTCCGATGGAACGCCGAATATTTGTGAGGCCAAGACGGAGAAGGCCTCACAGGTGAGGGGGGGGGGACCCCCCCAAGGCGTTCCGTCGAACGGGTCGTACTTTCACAGTTTCTCCGAAGCTGCCAATGCCTATCAGCAACGCCTTTTTAGCATTCATAAGCCTCTTTGGGTCCGATTTGACGGGCCTGTGGAAACGGATACACCGCAGGAGGAGCCACTCGAAGTACGGCTGGATTTTTACGGACGTTTTCAATGGGTATCGCCAAACTTGCAGGAAATACGGGATTTGCAAAGTGACGCGTCTAGCCGATTTGTGCGCACTACAGCCGGTCGAATATTAATAAATCTGTCGCTTCCCTTTGCAGTTCGTTCGTAGCCTTCTCTCGCTTCGGGACTGAGTTTCCTTCCGATAGCCCGTCTTCGACCTTACCTCCTGAATTAGCAAGTAGTCTGTTTAGCTTTTGGCAAAGCCTTTTCTCATTGGCAGCACCTCTCCGACTTCACAAGGTGGCGGGTGGGAGGCTTTGCGGTTCCTTAGCCACCCTCGTGTGAGACCTTGGCCAGGCCTTACAGAGGCCTCCTAGGCCTCACCGGTGAGGGGGGGGGGGGAAACCCCCCCAAGGCGTTCCGTCGGACGAGTTCGGCTGTGGGGGCCCCCGCCCCCAACTCGCTGAACGGGTTCGGCGTTTTGCTGAAAGGCTGTGGGCCCCTCTCCCCCCCCCCCTTGATGGGGAGTTGCTTTGCATGGGGGGGTCCTGATCCCAAGGCTTCTACTCCAACCCAGGCAAAGCAACTACCTCAACCCATGCAAAGCAACGTCCCCATCTCAACGAACTCCATCCCAACGAACTCCACCATACAGGATACAACGATAGGGAAAAACACGGGACATACAACAAACTAGATTATGGCTTTAAACCCTTTGTTTCTGAATCAATGTTTCGATAAAAATCGATTAAAGAACCTGATCACTTGGTCATTGCTCACGGTTGGCGAAAAACGAACGATTGAGACGGTTGAGAACCTAAAGGCGTTAGGGTTCCAGTTTGCCACGCAAGCAGGTGTTTCACTTGGTGTAGACGACCTAAAGATACCTCCTGAGAAGCTATCACTTGTTTCGCAAGCAAGCCAACAGATAGAGGCAACACAGCAAGCATACCGCCGTGGCGACCTCACTGCAATAGAAAAACTACAACAGCTGGTCGATACTTGGCACCGGACAAGTGAAACCCTTAAACAAACCGTGGTGAATCATTTCCAATCAACGGACACACTTAGCTCTGTTTACATGATGGCTTTTTCTGGGGCACGCGGTAATATCTCCCAAGTTCGGCAATTGGCAGGTATGCGGGGATTAATGGCTGATCCTCAAGGTCAGATCATTGGCTTCCCAATACGGAGCAATTTCCGAGAAGGCTTAACATTAACTGAGTACATGATTTCATGTTATGGGGCGCGGAAGGGGTTAGTTGACACAGCGCTGCGAACAGCTGATGCAGGGTATCTAACGCGCCGCTTAATTGATGTGTCTCAACATATGATCGTAAAAACGGCCACATGTGCCACACCTAGAGGGATAGTGCTTAAAGACCTTCAGTCTGCCACAAAGGTTATCCTTCCACTCCGGGAACGCTTGATTGGACGTGTGTTGGCAGAAGATGTGGTAGAGCTTCCTTCAACTACAGAGAGATCTGATAGCCGATCACCTTCGACTTGGACAAAGAGTAAGACTTCGTCTCCCCCGTTGGCCACGCCTGACCAACAAAGGGGTGGTCAAGGTTGGGGGTTCGTGGAGATGGGGAAGAGGCTCGATGGCCGCCCCTTCGATGGCCAGGGGCGGCCATCGAGCCCCCGGCCATCGAGGGGGCCGGTACCCCTCATTGGCAACCAAGACATCCTGTCTGAGACTTCCCCATACTTAAGCCAATCACGTTTAGTCGCTTCCCGCAATCAAGAGATATCTGGCCCACTTGCTTCACGCATTGCTTCTTGCCGAGACAGTGTTGCCGTGCGTTCGCCGCTTACCTGCTCGGTTCGACATGGAGTCTGTCAACTCTGTTACGGCTGGAGCTTGTCTGAAGGACGCCTTGTGACATTAGGGGAGGCAGTTGGGATTATTGCCGCACAGTCCATTGGTGAACCAGGCACACAGCTCACGATGCGGACCTTCCACACAGGTGGTGTGTTTTCAGGGGATGTTATGGCTGAGATCCGCGCGCCACACGATGGAGTTGTGGATTTCCCTCAGCCCCTACAAGGGTTACTTATACGTACCTCACATGGCAGGATCGCTTTTCTTACCAAAGCCCCTGGGGTACTCCTGCTAGGGAAGGATAGTAGCTTAGCGGTGGCTGGGGTTCAAAGGCCGCCCGTTCAGCGCTTGGGGGAGGGAACCTCCCCCACAGCCGAACCCGTTCAGCAAAACGCCGAACCCCTGGGAGGTCTAGGAGGCTTTCGTGAGCAAGGGGCTGTGGGGGGCTCTGCCCCCCATCCCATTGAGCCCGTTGGGGCAGGGGCCCCAAAGGCCTACGAGGGGGAGGGAACCCGCTTCTCTCTGGAATCATTGACTGTTCTTTTTGTTCGACAACATGAAAAGGTTGCCCGGACTCAGCTTCTTGCTGAATTCTCATCAATGGGGACAGATATGAATGAAACTATTGAGGCAAAACGAACCCTGTTTTCCGAAATTGTGGGTCAAGTATCCTTTGGGAATGTTTCTGTAGGTACCCGCCTCAGAGAAAATGGGGATATTCTTCAAGTTTCAAGGAATTTAGGCTTTATTTTGATCTTATCTGGGCGAAGGTCACCTATTGCCCCGCTTCTTACCATCTATGGCAAGGGTTCTCATCTCGTCAACCAAGAGTCTCTCGTAGCGCGTGTGGCTAGTAAAAGGGCCTCACAGGGGTTCGGCTGTGGGGGAGGTTCCCTCCCCCAACCGCTGGACAGGTTCGGCTGTGGGGGAGGGAACCTCCCCCAAGCACTGAATGGATGGGACGGGAACACAACATCCAGCATGTACAATTCAAACAGTATAGACTCGCGCTCTAAGGGGATAGTCTTTGATCGAGATCGTCGTGTTGTCGCAAAAAGCGAGAGTTGTCAGACTGACTCGGCTAAAAGAGGCCGCACCATAACTGATCAGCATGGTGGATTGCCAGATGCACTCTCTACGGCAGCCCCAATTTCTACGGGAGATCACTCAGACGAGCTGTCTACCACCCAATTTAGATTCCTTCCAAACCTTCGCTGTTGGGCGATTCTTTCTCCGCCCGGGGGCAAAAACAGAACAAAGGTTCCAAGGCATCAACCCAATGTAAGTTTATCTTCGGATTGCCTCCTCTTTAGGTCATTCTATGCAGGGAGAGCGTTACATAATTATCAACAACAAAAACGATTCCTATCTGCTGCGGTGCTTGTCCAAAACTCCTCCCTTCTCCCATTTAAGGGAGACCCAGGATTTGAGGAAGGAGAGCCTAAAACCACCCGTTCAGCGATCTGTCGAACCCGTCCAGCGGTTGGGGGAGTGAACCTCCCCCACAGCCGAACCCCTGTGAGGACCGGGCAGCAAAGTCGCAAACGCCCCACATGGACAGGGGCTCCCGCATCTTCCAAAGCCTCTCTAGGGCGTGTGGGCCAAAGCGAGACGTTGGCAAGCAACCCAGATTTCTATTGGTTCCCAGGTGAACAGAGAAGTGGAGAAAGTGGTCTCGCATGGGTTGACAGTCGATACATTGCCAAACGATTTGCGCATGGTGAGATCATATGGATTAATGAACAGAACCACGAATACCATAGAACCCGTGCCTCACACGTCTCAGTGAGGCAAAAGCTTCCTCAGAGATCGGACCTTGCAGGCCTGTCCACTCGTTGGCCGGGCCTCATAGGTCTCACAGGTGTTCGCCGTTCCGCTGAATGGGTTCGACGATTCGCTAAACGGGTGACGCTCGAACCACCAACTACCGGCCTCGATCTTAGGGGTAGGATATCAACCAGGCGCGCCTCGAAGCCAGCTGTTCTTCCAAAACAACATGATTCTCTACCATCAAAGCGTAGTTGGTATAACGTCACACAGTTTCGAAAAAAGGAGCTTGTTGGGAGCCAGAAACAGTATTTTGTTAGCAGTGGCCCGGGATGGAGAGAGCGGCCAAAGAAAGACACCAGAATTCTAGAAAAGTTAGATGAACAGGTAGCAGAAGTGTTCACGAGACGAATAATTAATCTCCAACATTCCTCCGTAACGCAATCTATAAATCCATTAGCAAGTCTATATGCATTGGGTAGTCAACCAGACACTCGACTTGGGCGCGAATTGCAACGTCGGGGAAGGAGCTTGGAGAAAACGAATAAAACGGAGGCTGCTCAATTCGGTATCATCAATTCCACACAACCGTTTAGCCTTGCTCTAGAAGCCTCACATAAGTTTAGTGTTCCGATGAACGGATTAAACAAGGGGCGAAATCAGCCATGGGAAGGAGAAGGCAAAATTAAGGAAGAGCGCCTTCATGCGCTATCCCTCAAGACAAGGCCAGGGTGGGTTTATTGGGCATATGACCAGGCAAATCTTATAACTTTTCACGAATCAACACAATTCTGTAATGAAAATGGGTTTGACAACTTGTTTTTTGAGCCTTCACTGGCATATTTTGAGGCGTTTAAGAATAGGCAGTTCTCTTATTCAATCACGGACAACTTGTTCACTACTAATCTAAGAATCCAGCTTTTAGGATTAAGCTTCGTCGAGGAGGACACAAACGGACCCCGCCCCCTCTTGCATCCCGAAGGGATGCACGGCCGGGGGCTCGATGGCCGCCCCTGGCCAATATCGGGGTGGCCCGCGAACCCCAAAAAAGAAACAACTACACCAATTACAACACGGGGTTCACTCTTTTACCAACTTGCCACTCAACCCGCACCGGAAGCAGGAGGGGGGACGAGTTTCTTCTCCGCTAATAAATGGACCTCTCATGAGTTTGTTTGTAAATCCAACGAAGTTAGTGGGCAGTATTGTCGACCCTGCCTAGAAGTAAAGCCAAGAATTTGGCCATTGGGCCAACAAGTTTTGCTTCTCTTGCGCAAGATGCTATGGTTGTCACAGAACTTCACTCCTTCGTTGGCGAAGGTGGATGCGGCTGTGGGGGCCGTGGGAGTAGGGGATGGGGGAGATCTTGGGGGCAGGGGATGGAGGAGGTCTTGGGGGCAGGGGATGGGGGAGGTTCCCTCCCCCAACCCATGCGCAGCAACTCCCCCAACCCATGCGCAGCAACTCCCCCAACCCATGCAAAGCAATGCCTCCAACTCACAGGCCTTACAAGAGTTTGGCGTTCCGTTGGACAGGTTTGGCAGATCACTAGATTCGTCTATTTTACAGGCGTTGTCGCGGATACGACCAGGATGGCAAGGTCAAACGCTGTGCTATCCATCTAACTCACGAGCTTACGTATATCAGCTTCGATTTTTAAAGAACCTAGTCAATCGGAAACCATTTTTATGGCTCCGAGATTTCCCCGTCCAAATTCAAGTAGTTACCAACCAAAAAACTCGTCATTTGGTCATCAACCCGTTGTATCACAATGAGCACGATCAGGTGAGTAACGCCCGCATCCATGGTTTACCTCGTCTCATGGCTATGGCGACGGTTCAATCGGTAAAAGTTCCGGAGAGACAGTGGGTACAAAGTAAAGCCTCCCAGAGGTTTGGTTGTGGGGGCTTCGCCCCCAACTCCCTAAATGGGGAGGCCAATACCAGATCTATCAGGACACTTATCGAAACTACACCGTTTATTGAGAGGGGGTTGACATCACCTATTCGATCTGAGTTCTTGCTCCCATACGGCTTCAGCTTCGGACTAGCTGGAAGTTGTCTCCCTGCCTCACCGCAATTCCGACCCCGTAAGAAGTATATAGACAACGGGACAGCTCTCCTTGGGCAAAATACCGAACTTGTTCAGGGAGTTGGAGGCGAAGCCCCCATAGCCAAACCCGTTCAGTGCTTGGGGGAGGTTCCCTCCCCCACAGCCGAACCCCTGGGAGGCCTATATAAACCCTCGGCAACTACGTGGTTCCGTACTAGGCGAATTGTTCAGGCAACAGAATCGAGCACATCCCGCGGGAAAGCTTTACCACCACAGCATGGCTGGTCATGTGTGTCTCAATCCCGCAGGAGATGGTTCTTTGGGCCGGCGCTGGAAAAGTCATCTCTCTTGGTACTTGTTCGAAAGGGTTCTCCCTACCCCTTATCAATATTAGAGAAGAGCAAGGCAATCTTTTTGCGACGCTACAAGTTCGCAAAGATCTCAATGAACAAGAGATCGAATGGGTTATCGCTCCACTTATTACCAGGCAACTCATTTGCCTTTTCTACCAAGCAAGCATCAACCCCGTTAATTTGGGATACGCCCAGCATTGGTTGCAGCATGGCGCCAGCGATCCCATTCAAGAGTTTTCAGACAGCATTCTTGCCAAATCCGCTTTATTGGATACGGTTTGCAGGATATTTTTCTCTCCCCCCTCGTGGGTCGGGGGTAGCTCTCAAACCTGTTCAGCGAAACGCGGAATCGGTTCAGCGCTTGGGGGAGGGAACCTCCCCCACAGCCGAGCCGTTCAGCAAAACGCCGAACCTCTGTGAGGCCTTGGGAGACAAAGGGATTCCGTCGTATAAGTTCGAGATTTCATTAAACGGCTCGCCGCTCCATGGAGCGGGTTCGGCATTCCGATGGACGGATTGGCCGCGGAGTTCTCAAGCCAGTAAGAAGGGTTGGTTGTCACCGCTAAGGGAGGTAATTGTGCCTCTCCTCAGCCCCCTAGTGGGTGAACTGGTTAGCCAGGAGAATTCCCACCCAAAAGGGAAGCAGCCTGCTGAAGGTGATAATGGCAAAAATTTACACGGACAAGCCAACTGGCAACCAGGAGCAAGCCGAATAGGTAGAAACGTGCTCTTTACTCAAGCTGACTATGCAAGCTTCGTGAACGAAGGGGGGAACCCCGAAACATGCGTAGGCGAATTTGTGAGCATTGGGGACGAGGTCGTCGCAGGATATGCCACACCAACATCTGGTCAAATTGTCGCCCTGGAGGGAAACAAAATTACACTTCGCCGAACTCAAGCCCTCCTCTTTTATGCGCAAGGCATCATGCATGTGAACCATGATGAATGGGTTGAAAAGAATGCCCCAATCCTGACTTTGACGTACCAAAAGTTAGTAACGGGTGACATTGTCCAAGGCATTCCTAAGATCGAACAGTTCTTTGAGGCCCCCGCCACTAAAGAGGGAGAACCGCTATCTAACAGCTTGCAATCAAGATTGCGGCGGAGTTTCCAGAAATTGAAGCAATTGTATCCAATTCCATTAGCAGTGAAGAAGAGTCTCGAGGAGATTCAACAAATCTTAGTGGAGGGTATCCTAAAGGTTTATCTTTCACAGGGTGTTCGTATTGCCGACAAACATCTTGAAATTGTTATTCGACAGATGATTTCAAAGGGCCAAGTTCTTGATGTGGGGGACACAGGTTTGTTCCAAGGCGAACATGTGAGATTAGACCGAATTGAGCGCATAAACTTGGCGACCTATGGTGAAAAGGCGGACTATGAGCCAGCTGTGTTAGGTATTACACAAGCCTCTTTAGATTCTGAGAGCTTTATCTCGGCGGCTAGTTTCCAAGAAACGACACGAGTCTTAAGCCGCGACACCATTATAGGGAAAACCGATTTTTTGCGGGGATTGAAGGAACGTGTAGTGTTAGGGGATCTTATCCAAGCTGGAACTGGCGTAGACGATAACATAAATTATGGCCTTCTTTTTGGAATTGCTCCAACTTATCAGGGCACTGTAAGCAGCGTATTTTAACTTAATGTTGCGCCGGACAGCACATGGACAAAGTTCAGAAGATTTGATTTCGGCACGGTTCGCCAATATACTAATGAATATTGATGTAAACCTTGTCTGTTTTCACTCGTTTACCATTGCCCTGGACACGCAGAGACAGGGCTAAATGACCTCGAATCGCGGCTTGCTGGACTGGTTAATGCTGGACTGCTTAATGCAGTGTTGCTGTAAGCCTTGACCCACTTGGTTGAATTTTGTACAAGCCACGTCTTCAGCCCCTACGGGCTCCATAGGTGTAAGCCACATAGGCCTCACAGCTGAGGGGGGGGAACCCCCCCAAGGCGTTTCGCTACGCTAAGCGGGTGATCATTGAACCCAGTCAGCAATTCGTTAGAGGGGTTGAATCCCCTCTTGCATCCCATGCATCCTTACAGGGATGCATGGGATGCACGGCCTGGCTTGATAGGCCTCCCAGGGGTTCGGCGTTTCGCTGGCTAACGAACCCGAGTGCTTATTGGCTCTTCTTCATTCAACGGAGTCTGGGGTTGGTGACAAAAACTAACATAATGCATAGCAAAGCAATGCAATCCCCAATCCGAGGTTACACTATAAGAATGCCAGAATCGGTGAAACAGCAAATTAGTTATAGAGAGGAGTTTTAAATGTCTGGTGCTACGGGAGAACGTCCTTTTTCTGATATCTTGACCAGTATTCGTTACTGGGTAATTCACAGCATTACTATCCCATCTTTGTTTATTGCAGGATGGCTTTTTGTTAGTACAGGTCTTGCTTATGACGTGTTTGGAAGCCCTCGCCCTAACGAATACTTTACTGAAGATCGGCAAGAAGCTCCGCTTATTACTGACCGCTTTAATGCGCTCGAGCAAGTTAAGCAATTGTCACAAGTGGATTAACAATTAATCTAGCAGAACATTTCGCCCGACGGAAGGCCAAACCTACATGAGGCCTCGCTAAAGACATAAGCTATCCGGCAAATGCACAAGTGCTGGCAATGTGCACAGAGATCTTTGCAAATCTGTAGGAGACTACTTAACGCATGGTAGTGCTCAACCCAGACTTGCGCCAACCCTGGTTTGAAGAGGCCGTCTTGCCCCTCGTTCACCTAGGTTGTGGGGATTCTCCGCCCTATCCGTCCGACGGGATGACGTCGGTTATCTTTATTTTCTAAGAACTGCTTCAAGCATTATGGCTGCAAAGAAATCATCAACCTATCCTATTTTTACTGTGCGCTGGCTTGCTGTCCATGCGCTAGCTGTGCCTACTGTGTTCTTTTTAGGCGCAATCACAGCTATGCAGTTTATTCAACGTTAGAAAGTTTTTAAAGGGAGTAACTATGGCTAAACCCAATCCAAACAAACAATCAGTTGAATTGAATCGTACCAGCCTCTATTGGGGCCTTTTGTTAATTTTTGTGCTTGCTGTGCTTTTCTCGAGTTACATCTTCAATTAGACATTTCCCCTCCCGTTCAGCGAAACGCCGAACCCGTCCGACGGAACGCCTTGAGGGGGTTCCCCCCCCCCCCTCACCTGTGAGGCCTCTTCAACGAGCGGGGAATAATAAGTTTTATCTGATTGAATTTCATCAGAAGCTCTGTTGGTACAGGCGTTTAAAATAGTCATTTAAGGAAGAAGGAACAAATGTCTAACACTGGAACTACTGGACGTATCCCATTGTGGCTTGTTGGCACAGTTGTGGGTACTGCAGCCATTGGCTTGCTAGCTATATTTTTTTATGGGTCCTATGTTGGTCTAGGGTCCTCGCTTTAATCTGTATCGTTTTAAATCATTTTTGCCACCGTTAAAGGTTACCTGATCGCTTCACCGATTGTTTAGCTAAACAAGGTTTTAGGCCTCAAGAGGTCAAAGTGGTTCAGCGTTATGGCCGTCCACCTCAGGTATCGCACTACGATGCATGCAATTAAGTCCCCCTCTTCCGGATGAGATGAGAGGGCTCGTTAGGATGGGGCAGTTGCTTTGCATGGGTAGGGACTCTTACCATGCAAAGCAACTACCCCCTCGATGGGCCGGGGGCAGAGGCGTGGGGGAGGTTCCCTCCCCAACCATAACCCTTGCATCCCTTGCACCCCTAAAGGGGTGCAAGGGATGCAAGGCCATCGAGCCCCTAACCCAGTCAGACGAGTGAACAAACTAATAAAAATAGGCTTCAACCTACCCGAAGATAGCTTTTAGGATTTCTCAGATACGCCGACAAGAAGAGAACAGAATTTGTTCAATAGGATCTCCTAAACTGAGTTTTCTACGGACAAACTATTAGCTTTTTTTAGATAACCCGTAAGTTGTTGACAACTCAGACCAATGGCACTAATAGATAGAGCCTCCCATTGACTCCACTCTTCAGCTGATAAGGTGCGAGAGTGGAACTTGAATCCACGGCGTGTGGATTATGAGCCGGACAAGACAACGATTTCTCTTCTCCGCTTTCTTTTCTGGGTTAATCCACAAGAAACTAATTATAGTTACGCAATGCAATAATTTAATTCTATTCACTGTATCTATTATCTAGAATGGGGTAGATTAAAAATCCTGCAAGCAGGGATACTTTCCAGATAAAGTATACTATCCATTTAACGTTTTATTGAATGCCCACCGGCAGATAGAGTCTACCTCTACTATTGAGTGCCTACTAGGGAATAGAGTCTACTGATGGAAACAAATTGTCACAAATGTCAATAATTTATTATTGTAAACCTCACTTATTTATTATCATCAACCTCATTGATTTCATGATTTAAGCCTGGTGTGGGCAACTTTTTTAAGGGTGCTTATAGTAGAGGTAGCAAGCCCCGTTTGAGGGGCACTATTGGTTAGTAGAACCTATAATCGCCCCGTTTGAGGGGATACCAGCGGTAAGACG
>AP025008.1:0-102500 GCA_020887355.1 Coccomyxa sp. Obi | reverse complement strand
CAAGATAATTTTGAATTAGACCACGCATGTCTTGCAATTCTATTGCAGTCCAAAGCGTTTTGCTTTCATCGTAAGCCACAAACCTCCGGTTCCAGGTATCCGAGAAAACGTTTGGCAAGGCCTTCTTTATATGGCTAGCTAAACGCCATTCCATAGAGTTATAGTCGACTCGAGGCACTTTCGAGGGGGAATCAGACCTGAGGAATTTAAGGTAGCCACTACCTCTAGGAAACTTAGAGGACTACAACGATAGTAAGAAGCAATTAATCTTTGGCGCGTCCGACCCTCAACAGGTTTTCTCCGGAGACGACAGAGAAGGTATTACGGGCCACATACAAAAATTAGCGGATTCACAACCCGAACCTTCACAGCCCACACCTCTTACAAGAAAAGGCCGTAAGAAAGGAAAGGAAAAGGCACCAGTAAACCTAAACAGAGGGATTACTTACGACCCCAAAGCACTTATCTTCGATGACACTATTCCTGAAGGGCACTACATTGAAGCTTTCACATTTATAAATCATTACACAAAACCGACAAGATTAGCTCGAGACAACCAAAACCATAAGTTAAATTATGTGGCTCTGGGAGAACCTGGAGATCCTGAAAGAATTGAAGGTTTACTACTTTCTGAGAAGTCACGAAGACATTTTCTACAGGCCATCCGCACAGTAGTACTCACGCAGATCTTTATATGCCTAAAGGTGCCGATTGGGCCTGTGTAGGGGATATTAGCAATCACACAGGAATTGCGCAAAAGCCTACCAATGAACGCAAACTCCAACGAACTGCAAGGTTTAACCCGTAACTTCTAACTTCTAACTCAAATTCTTGAAACAATTACCAAACCTTTACATGAATGACTCCCAACGCGACCTCAGGAAACCAATATCTTACTGCTGCGGGCAGATGGAATATGAAGTATCTAGAGGCGACATAATAGACTACGAGTGGCACACTAGAGACTACATTATAAGGAGTTCAGTTGTACCCCAAGTCTTTCTATACGTGAACTATTGTCCCTGGTGTGGCAAAGATGTAGCAAAGTATTCCGTATATGACGAATACGTAGCGGCCTATCATAAGGCAAAAGAAGAGGATCCAACACTACCAGACATTCGAGCCCATTCAGAATTAGAAGGGTTTCAAGAGAAGTTTTTACGAGATTGGGAAGCAGAGAACGAAACAACAAACAGTTAAGAGAGAAGTGTATCGGACTTAGAGACAAGCTGGAGAGCCGTATGAGGGGAAACTTTCACGTACGGCTCGGGAAGAGGTCAGTACAAGGTCAACCTGCTGACCGACTTTCATTTAATGTAGTTAGTGTCGGGTTAAAGGTGTTTTCTTTTTTGTTATCGTTTCTAAAGGAAAAAGTATAATTGATAAGAATTAAATTAGTTATCCGGTCTAATTTCTTCGGTTGGGTCCATTAGTAGGCGGGTATAGAAGCTCAAACTGATGGGTTAGTTGGGGTGTATCAGCTTAGATTTTCACTTTTTCGTGAAGTAGGACAGGCGAGCCATTGGGCCACTGAGATCTCATCTATTGAATACAGGACGAACAACTCAGCGCTGCTTCTTACGTCGGTTCCCGTTCTTTCAAACCCTTTTCTTAATATCATAAAATAAAAATTAAAACGGATCATTAACCTGGGGCTTGTCAGAGACCCTACACCGCAAAAACAAGTTAAAGCCGTTTTTCCTCACCAAGAAACACAGTTTCCTCCTTTTTACACGATCCAACCGACGTGGAGTTTTGCATAAAACGGTTTTATTGCCAGCCTAGGCAGACGTGAGTGCATTTGCTAGCCCCGTTGAGCTCAGCGGGGATCGAACCCACATTAGGAACTTAGGAAGTTCCTGTCCTGTTCCATTAGACGATGAGCCCTATATCGAGCATATTCTTGCTTGGTCCGCGAAAGGAGGGCTCGCTCGGGAAACAAGCTTGATGAGCTGTTTGGCTCCTCGCTGAGTGAAAGGGTTGGGGGGTTCGTTGGGACGGGGCCTCACAACTCGTTCAGCGAAACGCTGAATCCCTCTGTGAGGCTCGACCGTGCATCCCTTGCACCCCTTTAGGGGTGCATGGGATGCAAGAGGGGGCAACCAACGAACCCCCAACCCCCACACTATAGCTAATAACCGTTTTGCACAAATGACTTCTTTTTTTGTAAAACTTGTATTCTATCCCAATCTTCACAGCAAACACAATATAAAGGTTTTGTGCAAAACTAGAAAGCTTTTTCCTCTAAAGGTTCCCTGACTAGTTTTGCTACTGTGTGTAATAATTCAAAAAATTGAGTTCTAATCCGTTGAATAAAAAAAGTAACACTGTTATATATAACCCACATCAGTACTCAAGCTGGGTCTCCTCGACAGATTATGTTTTTTAGGCGTTCTATCCATTGATGGGCCTCAAAAACTGATTAGTAAAAAGAAACAGAAGGGTTGCAAAACTTGACCTAAAGGTGTAAAGTATAGAGGTGAGGAAGAAAACAAGGGATGTAGCGCAGCTTGGTAGCGCTCCTGTTTTGGGAACAGGAGGTCGCAGGTTCAAATCCTGTCATCCCTACACCACCGAAATTGTCCCCATTCCTTCGGCGGAAATTGGAAAGCTTTTAGGCTTTACAGAGGGGGCTCCCCAGCCCCCTCGTAAGTCTGGCCTCAACCGATTGGCAAAACCTCGGGCACCTGTCCCGTCCCGACGGGTTCAGAGCAATCCGACCAATTGGGGCGGTTGCTTCGCATGGTTTGGCCTCACAGAGGGGTTCGGCTGTGGGGGAGGGAACCTCCCCCAAGCGCTGAACGGGAAGGGCCTCTATCCTAGCCCTAAGGCCTTTTCGCCAAACACCTTTAGTTCAGTTGGTAGAACGCAGGTTTCCAAAACCTGATGCCGTAGGTTCAAGTCCTACAGGGTGTGAATAACTGCAATAGGGAGATAACCCTAATTTGTCTATATTAGGGGTCACAAATCTCTTAATTTAACGGACCCCCTCGTCAACTGGGCCTTATTGCGATACGCCTCACACGTGCTAACCGTATGAACCCTGGGATTCGTTGTGATGGGGCTCGTTGGCCGCCCTTGCATCCCATGCACCCCTAAAGGGGTGCATGGGATGCAAGGCCAAGGTCGAGGAAGAGGGATAGGGAAGGGACCCTACCTTACACCACAGCCCTTGCCTCCCGAAGGGAGGCACGGGACAGTTGCTTTGCATGAGTGCCCCTGCCCCCATCGCTTAAAGACCTTGCATCCCTTTAGGGATGCATGGCATGCAAGAGGAGGATAGGAACTCTCATGCAAAGCAACTGTCCGAATTTGTGAGGTGTGTGCGATGTATCGATCAGTGGGTAGCGATCTAAGTCTAAACTAAAGGCGTCGCGTAGACCGGGGCCGTTCCTAAGGCATTGGGCATTAACGATTGCCTTGCTTCGTAATTCGATCGGCCGCATTCGTCGGGAGCCCAGTTTGTCTCCGCCCTGTTATTGGCGCCGTCTTTGTAAAAAGATGGCTTCTTTCGACCATTAGCTTTATAATAGAAAGTTAAAGGGACACAAAACAGAAACGACAGGTTGCCGGCTTCGGGGGGCAGCCGGCCCACTTAGCAAAGCACACCCGTCCCATAAAGGCCTCACAGGCCTCACAGGGGTTTGGTGTTTCGCTAAATGGGTACCAATACATTCCGTAAAGCCCCGTAAAGGCCGGGGAGGCTCACTAAAGGCCGCAGGTGTATCTCGCCTTGACCGCTAACCAATTCAAGTAAGAATTGAGGCCTCACAGAGGTTCGGCTGTGGGGGAGGTTCCCTCCCCCAACCGCTGGACGGGTTTCTGAGTTACGATGGTCAATTACCTTCCCTGCCATGACTTCGGGGACAATTTATTGAACAGAAGCTCGCTGCAAAGTAGCATCAAAACAAGCCCAGCTCTCCCATCTTGGTGCAGAAGCTCCCCCATCTTGGTGCAGAAGCTCCCCCATCTTGGTGCAGAAGTGGAGAGATAGAGATGTAGCACTCTTTAGTTTTATCAATTGATAATGTCTCTTGGCTTTCTTGCATTTTGCAACCTTAAAAGAGTGCTGGCCCTGTCAGCTTTTGCTTTTTCTGTCTATTCGATTTTTTGCAATCTCATTGTGTAAGAAATTTTGGCAAGCACACAGAAACATTAGTCTAAACCCCAGTATGAAAAACTTTACTACTTATCTATCTACTGCGCCGGTTGTTGCCCTGATATGGTTTACATTTACCGCAGGGTTGTTAATTGAAATAAACAGGTTCTTCCCAGATCCACTAGTATTTTCGTTCTAAAGTGAAAGAGATTTTCCCATTTTCCCACCCCGCGAGGCCGGCTAACAGAGGCATTAATCTCTCATGTTCTGTGCAAAATTGGGGCAAACATCTCCATAGGACTGATAGGCTTATCTGGCTCTTCAAGGCCTAAGAAGACTTTATAAGAGAAGTATAGGCCCCCTCTTACATCCCATGCACCCCTTGCACCCCCTAAAGGGGGTGCATGGGGTGCAAGAGATGCACGGCCTGGCCTTACCGGTGTTCGGTTGTAGGAACCCTTGCCCCTAACCCAGTCGGATGGGTGGCCAACAAACCCGTTGAGCGAGTTGGGTGCACGGCCTTGCATCCCTTGCACCCCTAAAGGGGTGCATGGGATGCACGGGTTGTGGTTGGGGGAGGTTCCCTCCCCCACGCCCCTGCCCCCTCGATGGCCTTGCATCCCTTGCACCCCTTTAGGGGTGCAAGGGATGCAAGGCCATCGAACCCCCATCCCATCGAACCCCAACCCATGCGCAGCAACTCCCCCAACCCATGCGCAGCAACTCCCCCAATCACAGCCGAACCCGTTCAGCAATACGCCGAACCCGTCCAGCGGTTGGGGGAGGTTCCCTCCCCCACAGCCGAACCCCTCTGACGCCTGGGAGGCCTTTGTGAGGCCACGGCCTTCGAAACCCCCAACCTCAAGGCGTTTCACAGCCTTTTAGGGGTTGATAACCCTGATTGGAGGAGACATGCAGATTATAACAAGAAACAATAGACCTTTTTTCCTTCTTCTCACGTAATGGATGACTTTTTTAGAGGACGTGCAGGGAGTCACCAATTCTCGCTATGTCAAACTTTGTAGCTTGATTCCGGATTGACAGAAAGTTGCCACTTTTAACAATTAGCAATTAGAGATTAGATACAACCCTAATAAATAGATATAGATTTTGCAAGTCATCTCAAACTCGACGGGACAACCCACTAGTACAAGTTTCTATTGGGGTAATTCGGAGATTGGATATTTGTTTCAAATACTGATATATGATATTCTATGAATTGTATTGGGAACAATAAAAATTGTCTGATTGGAGCCAGGAAGTAAGGATGCCCTTAGCTGATTCAGCCTCAAATCCTTTCTCAACCCGTTCCCGCGCTGGCCTCACAGGTGGTGAGCATTTCGTTGCACGAGTGGTTTTCGAAACCCGTGTCAGTGTCTTTTGAACCCCAAAATTCTATGGCCTGTTGGTAGACAACCCGGGTGCCCCGCTGTTGGAGGGTACCAACCGTACAAGTTAAAGATTAATGATTGAGTGCAGCGCAAAGAGATTCTATGCCACGTATTCAAGAAAGGACCGCAGCCAAGAAAGCCTCATTATTACAAGAGAAATGAAAAGATGCCAACTATTCAACAATTAGTCCGAACAGCTAGGAAGGAGATATCAAGAAAAACAAAATCACCGGCGTTGAAATCTTGCCCACAAAGAAGAGGTGTTTGTATCCGGGTTTACACAACTACCCCAAAGAAACCTAATTCAGCGTTGCGCAAGGTGGCGCGGGTGCGTCTAACCACGGGCTTTGAGGTGACCGCTTACATACCGGGAATCGGTCATAATTTGCAGGAACATTCGGTTGTCTTGGTCCGCGGCGGTAGGGTGAAAGATCTCCCAGGTGTGCGTTATCACATTGTGCGGGGGACGTTAGACACAGCTGCCGTAAAGAACCGCACCCAGAGTCGTTCAAAATATGGGGTAAAGCGCCCGAAACCGTAACTATCTGCTCGTGAGACACACACGCTTCTCAATGTGTTGTAAGATAGTCGAATCAGTGGCCGTATAAAGTTTCATTGGTCCCATAGGCCTCTGAGCTGTTCGGCGGAACGCCAGACAGTTGAGAGTAAAACTCCACAGCCTCTTTGATACCCTTTGGGCTCCCCGCCCAACTAGGCTGGATACGATGGGGTTCGTTGGGATGGGGGTAGTTGCTTTGCATGTGGGGCTTTGCCCCCCTCCGGGGGAGGTAATCTCTCACCTCTTGCATCCCTTCGGGATGCACGGCCTTGCATCCCATGCACCCCTTTAGGGGTGCAAGGGATGGAAGGGTTGTGGTTGGGGGAGGGAACCTCCCCCCTCTTGCATCCCTTCGGGATGCACGGCCTTGCATCCCATGCACCCCTAAAGAGGTGCAAGGGATGCAAGGGTTGTGGGGGGCTTTGCCCCCCATCCCATCGAACCCCACGCCCCTGCCCCCTCTTGCATCCCTTCGGGATGCACGGCCTTGCATCCCATGCACCCCTAAAGGGGTGCAAGGGATGCACGGGTTGTGGGGGGCTTTGCCCCCCATCCCATCGAACCCCCATCCCATCGAACCCCACGCCAACAAGCTCCATCTCCCTTCCTCACCCTAACAAACCCCAATCCGTTGAAGGGTGGTCTTCGAACCCCTTCGTGGGGCTAAAGACCTTAGGTCCTTAGCCTCTTACTAGACTTTGCGATTAAAGAAATTATCAACAATGGAGGATTCCTAAGATATGGCCCGTCGACGCGCCGCTAAAAAGAAGGTTTTGTTACCAGACCCTATTTACCAGAACCACCTGATCGAGATGATCACAAATCATCTTATGAGGAAAGGAAAGAAACCCCTGGCATATAGAATATGTTATTCTTCGATGAAAGAGGTAGGTGAAATTACTCAGAAAGACCCCGTTTCTGTGGTAGAACAAGCTATTCGGAACGTGACACCGCTTGTTGAAGTTAAAGCAAAGCGTCGGGGTGGCGCAACCTATCAGGTGCCGGTTCCGGTGAGCCCAGAGCGCGGAACGGCCCTTGCAATTCGTTGGATAATTGCGTCATGTCGAAATCGATCTGGCCGAACCATGATCTCTAAATTGACGAATGAATTTTTAGATGCTTCAAAGAACATGGGGAACGCAATCAGAAAGAAAGACGAGGTCAATCGTATGGCCGAGGCAAATAAGGCATTTGCAACAAGCAGGTTCTAGAAGCTCACCCGACCACCGTGCCTAATGGGCATAGCGGCTGGGCCTGAAGGACCTTTGTCACAAATCAGAATCAAATACCATACACTTTAACTTTTTGAAAACAGAAGGAATCTAATCTTTATGGCACGTGGAAAATTTGAACGGAAGAAGCCTCATGTAAACATTGGTACCATTGGCCATGTTGATCACGGAAAGACGACCTTAACTGCTGCCATTACAATGGCATTGGCCTCGCAAGGTGGCGGTAAAGGCAGAAAATACGATGACATCGATTCAGCTCCAGAAGAGAAGGCACGAGGCATCACTATCAACACCGCCCATGTAGAGTACGAAACCGAGAACCGGCACTATGCGCACGTTGACTGCCCAGGGCATGCCGACTATGTAAAGAATATGATTACAGGTGCAGCGCAAATGGACGGTGCCATCCTGGTTGTTTCAGGAGCTGATGGACCAATGCCGCAAACCAAGGAACACATTCTGTTGGCGAAGCAGGTTGGTGTGCCTAACGTAGTAGTCTTTTTGAACAAGGAAGACCAGGTTGATGACGAGGAGTTGTTAGAGCTGGTGGAGCTTGAAGTTCGCGAAACCTTGGACAATTACGAATTCCCCGGCGATGAGATACCAATTGTAGCTGGATCTGCTCTCTTGGCGCTAGAGGCCTTAACCGAGAATCCAGAGCTAAAGGCGGGCGAGAACAAATGGGTGGACAAAATATACGAGCTCATGCGACAAGTAGACAGCTACATTCCTACACCAGAACGGGAGACAGACAAACCGTTCCTTATGGCGGTTGAGGATGTCTTCTCAATCACGGGACGCGGCACTGTAGCTACTGGCCGTGTAGAGAGAGGGGCAGTCAAGGTGGGTGAATCTGTGGAGCTCGTGGGTCTTGCGACAACGCGTGCAACAACGGTAACTGGTCTAGAGATGTTTCAGAAGACGCTTGAGGAGAGCGTTGCGGGGGACAACGTTGGTGTTCTTTTACGCGGAATACAGAAGACTGACGTAGAACGTGGAATGGTGTTGGCTAAGCCTGGAAGCATCACGCCACATACAAAATTCGAGGCCCAAGTGTATGTACTAAAGAAAGAAGAGGGTGGAAGACACACCCCTTTCTTCCCAGGATATCGGCCTCAATTTTATGTTCGTACAACCGACGTGACTGGAAAGATCGAATCTTTCCGCGCTGATGATGGAAGCGCGACACAAATGGTAATGCCTGGCGATAGGATCAAGATGATTGTTGAGCTTATTCAGCCTATTGCAATCGAGAAGGGAATGCGGTTTGCAATCCGGGAAGGGGGGCGCACTGTTGGCGCTGGGCTAGTTGCCACAATTTTGCAGTAACGCAACACGGCTGACATTTGCGACCTTATGGGCAAGGCTTCGATAGAGGCTCTACAGCCCCGGAATTTCCCAATGTAACCTTATCACCCCCATCGCCTATAGATCTCGTATAATATTGCTAAGGTGATGCTACCCCGTGAGCTAGCCTCACAGACCTTATAGGTCTCACCTGGGGTCGGCTGTGGGGGAGATACCCTCCCCCAACCGCTGGACCGGTTCGGCATTCCACTGTACGGGTTCGGCTGTGGGTTGGGGTTCGATGGGATGGGGGTTCGATGGCCACCCGTGCATCCCTTGCACCCCTAAAGGGGTGCATGGGATGCAAGGCCATCGAGGGGGCAGGGGCGTGGGGTTCGATGGCCACCCCCGGCCGTGCATCCCGAAGGGATGCAAGAGGGGGGAGGTTCCCCCCCCCAACCACAACCCGTGCATCCCTTCGGGATGGGGGCAGTTGCTTTGCAGGAGGGCCCCTACCCCCACGGCCCCCACAACTCACTGCCATCGAAAGGGCTCTTGCCCCAACCCATCAAGCCCCTTCGATGGTATGGGGAGGGGACCCCACAGCTCACGGCCGTGCATCCCTTCCATCCCTTTGGGATGGAAGGGATGCAAGAGAGGGAAAGGAGACTCCGTCAAACGGGTTTCGTTAGGCATGGTCAAACGGGTTTCGTTAGGCATGGTCAAACGGGTTTCGTTAGGCATGGCCCAGTTATTAACTTGGCTCTTTGGGCTGACGATGGGATTAACTAATAAAATTGAAAAGGGATAAAGCTGTAAGCTTATGAAACTTAAAGAATTAGTAGAAGCTATCGAGGCAACCCTTGCTAAGCAGGGTTTGCCCGAAATATCAATTGGTGATACAGTTAAGGTAGGGGTTTTGATCCAAGAGGGAAACAAGGAACGTGTACAACCCTACGAAGGAACGGTAATTGCACAACATCGGGCGGGGGTTCACACAACTGTTACTGTCCGCAGGGTCTTTCAAGGAGTTGGGGTAGAGCGTGTTTTTGTAATTCATTCTCCCTTAATTAAGAACATTGAAATCCTTCGACGTGCAAAGGTTCGTAAAGCAAAATTATATTATTTGCGGGATAGAATTGGTAAGGGAACACGCTTAACCCCAAAACTAAACTATTAAGATTTTAGCCGCGGGGGATGAGGAGACGGGGCGTGGGGTTCGATGGGATGGGGACCTCCCCCATCCCCTGCCCCCCTCTTGCATCCCTTCGGGATGCACGGCCTTGCATCCCATGCACCCCTAAAGGGGTGCAAGGGATGCACGGGTGGCCCACGAACCCCAAGACCTCCCCCATCCCATGTCCCCAAGACCTCCCCCATCCCATGTCCCCAAGACCTTCTCCACTCCCCTGCCCCTAACTCGCTGAACGGACCCGGATCAGGCCTGTGGAACAACATGAAAATTAGGTAAGAAAGTATTACTGATTATTGCGTTTACAATTCTGTTGTGGTACAATTGGAAGTGCTGCACTACGTGTCTAAAAATTAAGCGCACCTTGTACCAGAGCTGAACCAGCAGTGCTATTAGGTGGTTGTCTATCTCTCAAGGAATGGTGCATCATTATTGGATGGCCCGCTGTCAAAGCACCCATTTAACCAGGATTAAAGCCCCAATTCTCCTTAATAAAAGACTGAAGTGGCGTGAAGCAAAGTAAGTCCTTTCAGCCCGCTTAACTCAATTGGCAGAGTATCGGTTTTGTAAACCGAATGTTATCGGTTCAACTCCGATAGTGGGCTTTCGATACACTGATGCACGATTAGCGGAGGATTTGATAGGGGGCCATCGACTACAGACTCTCTTTCACAAAAGATTAGGTACACTATTTCTCTCCCATTTTTATGGCTCTGGCATTAATGCTTTAATATGGTTAGGCTCTTCCCTATACTATTAGACCCGCTCTAATGAATGGGGAGTGGTATGGAAGTCCAAATTCGCTTAAAGAGGCAGCAATTTGGACATCTAACTCGCAAAAAGCAAGGAGAATAAGACTTCGCTCATTTTTTTTGTTGTCCGAAATCCACCCAACGCCGTGGCGTTTCGGGCAGAATGCAGAATAAGGAATCGTGTCGAATATTTTTTGGAGAACAGGGTATAATACAGATATCTGCAAGTATCGTACACGCCACTTTAGCTAGTTTTCATCTACGCCGAGGTTGGAGACCTCATTTTAGCAACGTAATGCAAGGCCTTTATATGCGAAGCTTGCTGCTGTTAAAGGGGTAATCCGGTGGGGCTTACCATTAAGTGATCCTTAAGGCCTCGGCTCGGTTGGAGGTTGGCAATCGGTGACTCTTCACTGTCTGCCGCGAAAGGCAAATGCATGTCGCAGGTAACAGAACGGCGACAGCATGCCCTAGGGGGTCCAGCCAGTAGGGGGTCACTAAATGTGCATGGCCTTACAACCCCCTCAAGGTCTGGTGCTCCGTTAAGTCGGCAGGCCTGTGAGGGGCGTTTTGCTGAATGGTCCCCTTCCCAAACGCCCCCCACTAACAAGGGGGCAGGAGGCTTTTTCCACAACGATTTCTCACAAGGAGTTTTTTATGGCTGCTGCTTATTTACCATCTGTTCTAGTTCCGCTAGTAGGGCTTGTGTTCCCAGCTATTGCTATGGCATCATTGTTCCTTTATATTGAAAAAGAAGAGATCGCATAAAGGCGTGGGGTTCGATGGCCGCCCACGGCCGTGCATCCCTTGCACCCCTTTAGGGGTGCATGGGATGCAAGAGGGGGGAGGTTCCCTCCCCCAACCACAACCCCGACCTTGGCCAGGGGCGGTCATCGAGCCCACGGCCCCCACAGCCCGTTGGGGCAGGGGCCCCAAAGGCCATTGAAGGGGGGGCCTCCATGCCATCGAACCCCTATCCCCACGAACCCCCATCCCCACGAACCCCAAGGCCCCTACAGCCGAACGCCTGGAAGGCCTGCATCTACGGCCAATGACATTTCGTTAAATGGCCCTGAAGGTCGATTTGCCCCTATTGGAGAACGGCGATAGGTCCACAGTTTTGTCGCGTCACCACCGAAGTGTTGTTCATACCCTAATACAACAAGAAACCTTAGCCATCAAGAGGCAGTTGTTTGCACATGGGCAAAAAAAAGTTATTTACAATTCCAATTCCTTAACGCCCCCTTTAGCCATGTTTCACCTCTACCCCCGCTCGCTCTACCACATAGAGGACAGACGAAATTTCTATGCCTATGACGATGCGGGCCCATTCAAGGGATACCGTTGTGCGATCCCAATTCAACGATTCTTGTGTTTGTGGTTTCACATGTGATATCCTTATAGAGTGACATGGTAATGAAAACACACATTAACAGATGCCCGACCATCCAACCACTTACCTGTTTCGTCCCGGTGCTCGAAGGTTGGTAGACTCTTCCTTAACCGGCTCGAACATGGTGAAGCCCCCTTGAGGGTCATTAACACCTGAGTAGCCACACGGGAGGCTCTTACTGCACTATGTTTTAAAATACAAGTTGTAGAACACCACTGGAGCAAGCAAACCCAGCCCTACGGAGGTTTCACAAAAAGTTAGTCTCCCCCTCGAAGGCCTTGCATCCCTTGCACCCCTAAAGGGGTGCAAGGGATGCAAGGCCTTCGAGGGGATGGGATGGGGAAGGGATCCCACAGCCCATTCAGCGAGTTGGGGGCAGGGGCGTGGGGTTCGATGGGATGGGGGTTCGATGGCCACCCGTGCATCCCTTGCACCCCTAAAGGGGTGCATGGGATGCAAGAGGGGGGAGGTTCCCTCCCCCAACCACAGCCGAACCCCCCCTGATGAGAGGTGAAATTTAAAGAGAAGCAATTTACTTATTACGAAATACAACGCAACTATGTCTAGATATCGTGGTCCACGCCTGCGTGTTGTCCGTCGGCTTGGGGAACTGCCAGGGTTTACACCAAAAACACCCAAGAAACAGGCCCCACCCGGCCAACACGGCAAGGCACCAAAGAAATTGTCCCAGTATGGGATACGGCTTCAGGAGAAGCAGAAGTTGCGCTTTAATTATGGCATTACAGAATCCCAGCTTATTCGCTATGTACGAGAAGCTCGTCGCGTAAAAGGGTCGACAGGCGAGATATTGCTCCAACTGCTTGAGATGCGTCTTGACAACACAGTTTTTCGCCTAGGCCTTGCGCCAACTATTGCTGCTGCGCGCCAATTAATCCGGCATGGTCATGTCCTTGTAAACAATCAAAAGGCAACTATCCCAAGTTACCAATGTAGGGGAAAGGACACCATTTCTATTCAACAAAGAAAACAATCGCGTGAACTGGTGACCCGTTTTATGGAAGAATCGGGCCGATCATCTGTTCCACCTCACTTGACCTTCACCAAAGAGACCTTAACTGGAACAGTAACGGCAAACATCGATCGTCAATCCGTTGGCTTAAAATTGAATGAGCTTCTGGTTGTTGAGTTTTATTCACGTAAGGTGTAACAAACTGCCAAACACGTGTGAGGCTTGTGAAGCCACTTTTAGGGCGGATTTAGCTGAAGGAGCCTTGGGGTTCGTGGGGATGGGGGCAGTTGCTTTGCGTGGGATAGGGGAGTTGCTGCGCATGGGGGCCCCTGCCCCTAAGACCTCCCCCATCCCCTACCCCCCTCTTGCATCCCATGCACCTGCAAGGGATGCAAGAGGGGGGGGGGCCACGAACCCCACGGCTCCCACAGCCCGTTGGGGCAGGGGCCCCAACCCGTGCAAAGCGACTGCCCTCTCGATGGCCTTGCATCCCATGCACCCCTAAAGGGGTGCAAGGGATGCACGGGTGGCCCACGAACCCCTAACTAGCTGAACGGGCCCTGCCTATAGAGTTGCCCGGCCTACAAGAGTAGGTTATGAGTTTCCCTTTTTTAACAAGGATAGGTTAAGATTAACTAGTGATACTATTTAAATAGCTGGCAGTTCCCACAAGTTCTCTTGAGGCAACTGCTTAAGCTTGCGGACCATCGCTGAACGGCTTTCAACAGCTGGGTTGGGGGAGTTGCTTTGCAAGGGATGGGGGAGTTGCTGCGCATGGGGGCCCCTGCCCCCAAGACCTCCCCCATCCCATGCCCCCCTCTTGCATCCCTTGCATCCCTTGCATCCCTTTAGGATGCATGGGATGCACGGGCTCGATGGGATGGGGGCAGAGGCCTCCACAGTCCCTGGCCAAGGTTGGGGTTGTGGTTGGGGGAGGGAACCTCCCCCACGCCCCTGCCCCCTCGATGGCCGGGGGTGGCCATCGAACCCCCATCCCTACGAACCCCAAGACCCTCCCCCATCTCCTGGTAAGTCCTAGGAGACTGAGGAAAGGCCACAAAGAAACGGGTAGACTGTATGATCGTCAAAAACTTAAACTGATGTGTGACAAATGGCTCCACAAACTGAAACTAAAACAGGTGCTGGCTTCAAAGCAGGTGTTAAAGATTACCGATTAACCTACTACACTCCAGATTACCAAGTAAAGGAAACAGACATCTTGGCTGCTTTCCGTATGACACCTCAACCAGGTGTTCCGCCAGAAGAGTGCGGTGCAGCGGTTGCAGCAGAATCGTCAACTGGTACTTGGACTACAGTTTGGACTGATGGTTTGACTAGTCTTGACAGATACAAAGGTCGTTGCTATGACATCGAGCCGGTTCCTGGTGAAGACAACCAATACATCGCATATGTTGCGTACCCGCTAGATCTTTTTGAAGAGGGATCAGTTACAAACTTGTTTACATCTATTGTAGGGAACGTTTTCGGTTTCAAAGCACTTCGTGCATTGCGTCTTGAAGACCTTCGCATCCCACCTGCTTACGTAAAAACCTTCCAAGGACCGCCTCACGGTATCCAGGTTGAGCGTGACAAACTAAACAAGTACGGCCGTTCTTTGTTGGGTTGTACCATCAAGCCAAAACTAGGTCTTTCTGCTAAGAACTACGGGCGTGCAGTGTACGAATGTTTGCGCGGTGGCTTGGATTTTACGAAAGATGACGAAAACGTAAACTCACAACCATTTATGCGTTGGAGAGACCGTTTCCTTTTTGTTTCAGAAGCTATTTATAAAGCTCAAGCTGAGACAGGTGAGGTTAAGGGTCACTACCTAAACGCGACTGCTGGTACTTGTGAAGAGATGCTAAAACGTGCTGAGTCTGCGAAAGACTTTGGTGTTCCAATCATTATGCATGACTACCTAACTGGTGGTTTCACTGCAAACACTTCATTGGCACACTACTGCCGTGACAACAGCCTTTTGCTTCACATTCACCGTGCGATGCACGCTGTTATTGACCGTCAACGTAACCACGGTATGCACTTCCGTGTTCTTGCAAAAGCTCTTCGTTTGTCTGGTGGTGACCACCTTCACTCAGGTACCGTTGTAGGTAAACTTGAGGGAGAACGTGAGGTAACCCTAGGTTTCGTTGACCTAATGCGTGACGACTACATTGAGAAAGACAGAAGCCGAGGCATCTACTTCACTCAAGACTGGGTATCTCTTCCTGGTGTTATGCCAGTTGCTTCAGGTGGTATCCACGTATGGCACATGCCTGCACTGGTAGAAATCTTCGGAGATGACGCTTGCTTACAGTTTGGTGGTGGTACTCTTGGTCACCCATGGGGTAACGCACCTGGTGCAGCAGCAAACCGTGTAGCGCTTGAAGCGTGTGTACAAGCCCGCAACGAAGGCCGTGACCTTGCTCGTGAGGGTGGTGACGTAATCCGCGCAGCTTGCAAGTGGAGCCCAGAGCTTGCTGCAGCTTGTGAAGTTTGGAAAGAAATCAAGTTCGAATTCGAAACAATTGACAAACTGTAATAAGCTTGCAGAGTCGCTTGCCTGAATACAAAGACCCGTCCCGCCGGCCTGCCGGTAAGGGGCTGTTCAACCTACTAGGTCAGTCTGGCTTTGGATGTTTTGCTTTGGCCTCCCAGGCCTTATAGCTTGGGGGGGGGAACCCCCTCCCCAAGGCTGTAAGGTCTGGAAGGTCGGCTGCGTAGATAAAACAGTGCGCAACGAACACCCGCTATCAAGCTAATGATTGTTGATCGAACTCAATCGAATTGGCTTTTCAAGTTGGATTAGTAAGAAAATCCTCCTAACCGTTAATTCAGGGTTTCTCTGAACGCACTCGACAGATCGACGAACGCGCTGGCGGACGGTTACACATTACACATCCGAAGTTCGCCTGATAAGGTGGCGATGGTGGAAGGTCAAGCAAAACTAACTCCTCATAACAGAGCTAAAAAAAGGCATATAATTGTTTGTTTCACTAATACAGTGTATTGTAATTCAAAAGCGGTAAACCACAAAAATAAATTTGTGCTAAGACCACGAGACACGAATCAGCTAAAACTTTTCTTAACATAATATCTAGCTTGTAGTCACGCTAAGAACATTTTAAGTACCTGGCTGGAATGGAGAGATTTGGGGGGAAGACCATCCTAAATCACCCTAAATTGCACATACTGTTTACTCTTCTGGGATTAGATGAAGATTAATAGTATTGCTACCTATGCTTACATTTACAAACTCCGCTCCATTTGGAGCGTATATGCTAGTCTGGGTAGATGGGGAGTTGCGTTAACTAGTAGAAAAGTGTGTACCTGCATTAAAAATGCATCGGCACTCCGCCTAATCTCTCGACCAAGAATTTTGGCGCTGATGACACCTAATCCTGGCTTGACACTGAGAGGTTAGGGGAGATATAATTGTAGGTCAATAGTCTTTGTCAAAAGAAAGACCAGTAGTTTGCAGGCCCTCGTGGCGGAATTGGTAGACGCACTAGACTTAGGATCTAGCGCCTTTGGCGTGTCAGTTCGAGTCTGACCGAGGGCAAACAACTTGGACGAATTAAAGCATATAAATTCAATTAAGGGACGTGGGGGGATGGGGGAGGTACCCTCCCCCCCTTTTGCATCCTATGCATCCCATGCACCCCCTTTAGGGGGTGCAAGGGATGCAAGGGATGCACGGGCTCGATGGGATGGGGGTAGGGGCCCCCATCCCATCGAACCCCAGCGCCTCATAAAGGAAAACTTGAGGTGTTGAAAGATCTCTATTCAACAAGAAGGCCTTCGGCTCACAACGCTTTACAAGCCTCGCAGGCACAGGCCTCACTGCAATTCGTCGTTTTGCTGAATGGGTTCCATCCCCCCAGCGGACAGGCCTCATAGGCCGCACAGAGGTTCGGCTGTGGTTGGGGGAGGTTCCCTCCCCCCTCTTGCATCCCTTCGGGATGCACGGCCTTGCATCCCATGCACCCCTAAAGGGGTGCAAGGGATGCACGGGTTGTGGTTGGGGGAGGGAACCTCCCCCACACCCCTGCCCCCATCCCAGCGAATCCCACGCCCCTGCCCCCATCACCACGAACCCCCAACTCGCTGAACCTGTTCGATGTTCCATCAGATGGATTTTTCCAGCACCCTTTAGGTTGCATTCATTATGGGTCATGGGATGGGTAACTAGCATTGGCAATGCCTTTAGAATCGAAAATTGTTTATGTCCTAGACTATGGCAAACAACCGTCCGACGGAACGCCTTGGGGGGGTTTCCCCCCCTTCACCTGTGAGGCCTCGGGTAGCATATCTTTTGAGACAAGTTGCTCTGTCATTTCAAAATCGGATCAGGCCTTTTCGGGATTCCTTCTCGTTAATTCTGTTCTCACTGCTATTTGGATTTCTATTAGCTAACATCTTTGGTACATTCTTAAATGTGCTTCGCGACGCCGTTTCTTGGGATGGTTTTGTTATCCTTGGAATTGTGCTCTTCGTAGAAATTACAAATTACTTGACATATCAGCCACTTAAGGGAAGATCTCGGCAACTTACTTCCAATGCGGCCATAGCGAATAGAGAGGTGATCTACCGAATTGTCAACAGCTTCAAAATTGGTCTGTTGCTAGGCTTCTTTGTCGAAGCCTTTAAGGTTGGCAGCTAAGGCTTATCAATTAAATAGGTGCAACCCCTCATAAAAAGGTGTGTGCGCCCTTTGCAGCGTCGCCTTCTGCTTTCTCTCTTCCGCCTCTGCTATGTCCCCGTCAATTGCGGTTCCGGACTCCAATGCACACGCAGAGCAAAGAAATGGAATGGCGGTTTTTTGGCCTAGGATTCGAAGGCCTCATAGCTGTTCGGCTGTGGTTGGGGGAGGGGGACTCGATGGGATGGGGGTTCGATGGCCAGACCTGCGCGGTTTATGAGGTCAGGCTTGCGAAGAGGCTTGTGGAATAAAATGCTTTTGTATTAAAAACTTGTCGCTTCTCAAGACGGTTAGTTGAGAAGGCACAACCTTGATAAGAAACATTAATGCCTCAGAAAACTCCTGCCCGCCTTCGCCCGTGCGAGCGTTCCGCACCTCTTCAGGCTATAGGTGCGCACATCAAGTTCTAGTTCCTGGTTGTCAGCAATCTGGACATTTAGGGAACCCTCGCTAGCTTTTTTGATTTGCATGTGTGGCTTGTGACGGAGGAAATCGCTTTCTATTACTGTGGCGAACCCGCATGGTTAAACGATTTGCTCTACATTTTACTACTGATGGTATTCAGTACTTGAACTAATAAACCATCTTGTCTTATCTGTCTAGCCTAAACCCTCTGCTGAACTTGCTTTACCGAGGGAGATTGCCCCTAAGGAATTACCCCAGGCATTCCAAAAAGATGAAGATTTAAGGGTCAAATCGGGCAGCAGAACGGCCCAGACTCTCTTGCTCCAACTTTGATAAACGAGCAGCCGTTTTGACCAGTTCAGTGAAACACCAACCCTCTCGGAGGCTTGGGAAGCCGTTTTCTATGGACTGCCTGCTACTAGATTTGAACTAGTGACAATCCGCGTATGAGACGGATGCTCTAACCAACTGAGCTAAGCAGGCATTTTGCATTTCGTGCGGTGAATGTTTGTTTCTTAAATTGAGTAAGGTTTCTCAGGCAGAATTGGGCCAGATTATTGAAGAAAAAAAGGTTATGTGGAGTATTGTATCAAACAAGAGCGTTGGATGCAAGACGAATAGTGGCAGCGAGTCCACCCTTTCCGCAATCGATAGCGTGAGAAGTGGTCAAGGGGCGGTTGGAAGTTATGGGCTTGCCAATTGATATGGCGACGGCGGGACAGGTGGTTGTGTAACAACAATTTAACGAATGTGACTTTGACCGCAAACAAGTGAAGGCCACCTTAATAAAGAAAGGGCAAGAGCACCGATCCCGTCGTCGCAAAGCAAGTTAGATAACGAACTTGTAGAGAAGATCGCGACAAGAGGCTATAATAATCGTACTAGGCAGCATTCAAATCAAGCCAAGAGAGGGCAGAGCCAATAGCCGGCGATACACTTTTGCAAGGAATTGGTTCATGCTCTGGGAGTTCTTTCCCGGCCATCGGAGAAGCCTATAGGGCTTAATCGTTCAGCGGACGAGGATACCCCGTGTGGGGTTCGTGGGCTATCCGTGCATCCCATGCAAAGCAACTGCCCACATCCCATCGAACCCCCATCGCATCGAGTCTCCCTCTTACTTCTTAAGAGTCTATCTCTTATTTTCTTACGAGTCCATATACCAGGTGCGTTGTTCTTCTGGCGAACAGTTTCCGCTAAGATGAAGGTGAAAGCAATGGCCCACTCATTCTCGCATCTGTAGGCGCGAAACCTGTGTACTACGTACTACTCGATGTCGAGGTTAAAACTAATTGTGATGTTTCAAAGACGAAGGAAATTCTATTATGAGCAAAGTGTATGACTGGTTCGAGGAGCGTTTAGAGATCCAATCGATTGCGGATGACATTACAAGCAAGTATGTGCCACCACATGTAAACATATTTTACTGCTTGGGCGGGATTACCTTTACCTGCTTTTTGGTTCAGGTAGCAACTGGATTCGCGATGACCTTCTATTATCGTCCAACAGTGGCTGAAGCCTTTGCGTCTGTTCAATACATTATGACAGATGTCAACTTTGGTTGGCTGATCCGTTCGATCCACCGTTGGTCGGCAAGCATGATGGTCCTTGCAATGATTTTGCATGTCTTCCGTGTTTACCTGACCGGTGGTTTTAAAAAGCCCCGTGAATTGACTTGGGTTACAGGGGTTATTATGGCAGTTTGCACAGTTTCTTTTGGTGTAACTGGATATTCTCTTCCATGGGACCAGGTTGGGTACTGGGCTGTTAAGATCGTAACCGGTGTGCCAGATGCGATTCCTGTGGTTGGCTCAACTCTTGTAGAGCTGCTGCGAGGCGGCGTGGGTGTTGGACAATCAACGCTGACACGATTCTATAGCCTTCACACTTTTGTGTTGCCGTTGCTTACTGCGGTTTTTATGCTTATGCATTTCTTGATGATCCGCAAACAAGGTATCTCTGGGCCGTTGTAAGATACTTCCGTTCTTAGATGGTCCCACAAATCGGTGCGAAGCGAAGCCCTATTTACGACTAGATTCTATTCCGGAAGCGGGAAACACCTTCTTTGGAAGTTAACGGAGCAGCGAAAGGCTTCTGTAATCGTGTGTCGTTTTTGCCCAGCACAGACGTTTGCACCATTGCCAACTCATAGTTGCAAAGCTCTATGCCCCTCCAGTCGAACAACTGTGAAGCCAGATATGCGGAGGTGTATACCCTTTGCCATTCACTGAATGGAGACATGTCAGCGTTCCGTAAGGACGAACGGGTTAAGCATTTAAAGGAGGGTAAACCGTTCCGAGGAGTTTTTATTAATTACATAACAGAGCTGACATCTTATTGATGGGCTCGCTCAGAATTGCAAGCAATAATTCAAATTAGGAGGATTTTTAAACATGGCTGTTACAAAGAAACCAGATCTGTCAGACCCAGTTTTACGAGCAAAATTGGCAAAAGGAATGGGCCACAACTACTACGGCGAACCTGCATGGCCAAACGATTTGCTCTATATTTTCCCAGTAGTTATTTTAGGGACATTTGCCGGTGTTATTGGTTTAGCTGTTCTTGACCCAGCTATGATTGGGGAACCGGCTAACCCCTTCGCAACTCCATTAGAGATCTTGCCGGAATGGTACTTTTACCCAGTGTTTCAGATTCTTCGCACTGTTCCTAACAAGCTTTTAGGCGTATTGCTTATGGCAGCCGTGCCAGCTGGGCTTCTTACTGTGCCATTTATTGAAAATATCAATAAGTTCCAGAATCCGTTCCGTCGACCAGTTGCAACTGCAGTCTTCCTAGTAGGAACTTTGGCGTCTATTTGGTTAGGCATAGGAGCTACCCTACCAATTGACATTTCTTTAACGTTGGGCCTATTCTAATCTAGGCCTTCCTCAAGGACTTGCAGAAGTGCTAAGGGGGACTCGATGGGATGGGGGTTCGATGGCCTTGCATCCCTTGTACCCCTTTAGGGGTGCATGGGATGCAAGAGGGGGCAGGGGCGTGGGGTTCGATGGGATGGGGGTTCGATGGCCACCCCCGGCCATCGAGGGGGCAGGGGCGTGGGGGAGGTTCCCTCCCCCAACCACAACCCGTGCATCCCGAAGGGATGCAAGAGGGGGGAGGTTCCCTTCCCTATCCCAACGAACCCCTGCATCAGCCGGGGGTAGGGGAAGGATGGGACATATAGCTGTTAATATGCGAAAACCCTCTTAAAAGCCTCTCTCACCTTATCACCCGAATCGATTGACTCGAGTGGGTCTTTTCTTAATCGATGCCGTAGACAAAGTGGGATAATCCGGAAAATGTCTTGCGGGGTTACTTCGGTCCGGCCTTCAAATGCCGCGAGAGCTTGGCTCGCACGGTTCGTTACAATGTCACCACGCAATCCATCTACATCGAGCTCGGAACAGATTTGGGAAATCTTTACACGGGAATCGTAATCAATCGAGACTTTTTCTAACAGTTTCCGCGCTGCCACGATGCGAGCTGTTAATTCTTGCTGAGAACCCAGGTAGTGGTTTCGAAAACCTATTGGAGATTCATCGAAGCTTGCTCGCTGCTCGACAATTTTTACCCGCAGCTCAGCATCTTTAACTGTTCCAATCTGGGCATGCATACCAAAGCGATCTAGCAACTGTGGTCGCAGTTCACCCTCTTCAGGGTTACCAGATCCAACCAAGATGAATCGTGCTGGATGGCTTATTGAGATGCCCTCACGCTCTACCGTGTTCCAGCCCGAAGCCGCAGAATCTAATAATATATCTACTAGGTGGTCGTCTAATAGGTTGACCTCATCCACATAAAGTATACCTCGGTTTGCCTTTGCTAACAGCCCAGGTTCGAAGGCCTTTACCCCCTCTGTTAAAGCTTTTTCAATGTCGATAGTTCCACAAACGCGGTCCTCTGTTGCCCCTAGTGGAAGATCAACCATCGCAATTTTTCGGGTTGTTGTTGTTAGTGAATCACCTCGCTCTGCCCTTTCCCGTATCTCTTGGCTCATCAATTCTGGATCTGCTGGATCTGAATTAAAGGGGTCGTCGGCTACTACTTCTATCTCTGGCAGCAAATCCACTAACGCCCTCACTGTTGTGGATTTGCCCGTTCCACGGTCCCCCATAATCATTACTCCACCAATCTTTGGATCAATTACGTTTAAGATTAGTGCCAATTTCATTTCTTCTTGCCCTACTATTGCTGTAAAAGGAAACACAGGTCTCGCCTGGTCCGGAGCGTTGATATCTGCCATATTTGTTTAAATTAGTAAAGAGGTGGACTCGACGGGATGGGGGTTCGATGGCCACCCGTGCATGGGATGCACGGGTGGCCATCGAACCCCCATCCCGTCGAACCCCACGCCCCGTCTCCATCCCCATGAACCCCTTTACCTTCCTATTTTTGGGGGAATTGTCGAAACCTTCCCTTAAACCAAACCGGTCCAGTGGTGACGACATATAATTACGGGTTAACCCTCGTGCGAGCTTGAGCAGGAACGGTTGCACCTATATGTTATAATTGTTTTTTCATTTCTGTTACTAATAGTAATAGAAATTGAATTGCTTTTCAAACAGGCCCGCGCGTTCAGCGAGTTGGGGGTTCGTGGGGATGGGGGCAGGGGCGTGGGGTTCGATGGGATGGGGGCAGGGGTGTGGGGGAGGTTCCCTCCCCCAACCACAACCCGTGCATCCCTTGCACCCCTTTAGGGGTGCATGGGATGCAAGGCCGTGCATCCCGAAGGGATGCAAGAGGGGGGAGGTTCCCTCCCCCAACCACAACCCGTGCATCCCATGCACCCCTAAAGGGGTGCATGGGATGCAAGAGGGGATGGGGCCTATACATCTGTTAGGCCTGCGGGATGAGACCAATTAAGAGTTTGCCTATGGAACGGGCTCCACTTCCCTTGCAACAGAATTCAGGCTACTATAGTAGGTACTGAGAAGAAAATTTTTCCTTTTATTTTGCAAGCATTCACCAATATGCAACTTTTTAGAACATATTTCTCTACAACTTCTTCCTACCTAAAAGGGTTGGTGCTTTCATTATACTCGAGTATTCGACCGACCTTGCTAACTTTAGGGTTGGTTGCGATGCTTGGCCTTTTAATTAACCTACCAGCACAAAGCTATCCAGTCTTTGCGCAACAAAATTACGCAAATCCACGGGAAGCAAATGGGCGAATTGTGTGTGCCAATTGCCATTTGGCTCAGAAATCAGTTGAAATAGAAGTACCACAATCAGTGCTACCGGATACTGTTTTCGAAGCAGTGGTAAAAATCCCATATGATCAGCAGGTGACACAAGTTCTTGGCAACGGCAAAAAGGGTGGCCTTAATGTGGGTGCAGTCCTTATCCTTCCGAAGGGGTTTTCAGCAGCACCAGCCGACAGAATACCAGAGGAGATGAAAGCTAAAGCTGGAAAACTGTATTTTCAGCCATATGCTCCTGATAAGAAAAACATTCTTGTAGTTGGACCTGTACCGGGTAAAAAATACAGCGAGATGGTGTTCCCATTGCTTTCGCCAGATCCTTCCAAAGACAAGAACGTCTCTTTCTTGAAGTATCCAATCTATTTAGGTGCCAACAGGGGTCGGGGTCAGGTCTACCCGGATGGTTCGAAAAGCAACAACACTGTCTTTAATGCGTCTAAAACTGGGACCATTTCTCAAATCCAACCTATCGAGAAGAAGGGGGGATTTGAAGTTACTATCGAAACAGGAAATGGTGAACAGATTGTGGACAAAGTACCCGCAGGACCAGACCTTATTGTGAAGGTTGGTCAAACAGTTCAGGCAGATCAACCGTTAACCAACAATCCTAATGTAGGCGGTTTTGGGCAAAAAGACACCGAAATTGTGCTTCAAAACCCTGTACGTGTCCAAGGCCTGCTTGTCTTCTTCTCTTTTGTTGTGTTAACGCAGGTGTTCTTAGTGCTTAAGAAGAAACAGTTCGAGAAAGTTCAGCTTGCGGAAATGAACTTTTAATCTGCTGGCGTAGTCTAGATTCGTCCATTCTCACAGGCGCGGTTAGCAACAAGTGAGCTACATGTGCCATAAAGGGCCGTTTAGCTCATCCATCGAAACGCAGAACCCTCCAGCGAAACGCTGGATGGGGTTCGAAGGGATGGGGGTTCGATGGGATGGGGGCAGGGGCGTGGGGTTCGATGGGATGGGGGGCAAAGCCCCCCACAACCCGTGCATCCCTTGCACCCCTTTAGGGGTGCATGGGATGCAAGGCCGTGCATCCCGAAGGGATGCAAGAGGGGGGGAGGTTCCCTCCCCCAACCACAACCCGTGCATGGGATGCAAGGCCGTGCATCCCGAAGGGATGCAAGAGGGGGCAGAGGCGTGGGGGAGTTGCTGCGCATGGGTTGGGGGAGTTGCTGCGCATGGGGGCCCCTGCCCCCAAGACCTCCCCCATCCCCTGCCCCCAAGACCTCCCCCAACCACAGCCCGTGCATCCCTTGCACCCCTTTAGGGGTGCATGGGATACAAGACCATGCATCCCGAAAGGATGCAAGAGGAGAGAAATAGCTGCCAACTGCTGTTTGCCTCCTCAATAGTTGTCTTGGGTTATGGTTGTTGTATTCGCTGGACAAAAATGATAGAATACTTTAGCCGATCCATTATCGATAGTGTTGCCTTCCAACGGCATAGGCGAACCGCTGGTTTGCTACCCGGCAAAAGGGCCGTAGGTGAGGTTCCCTCCCCCAACTGCTCGATGAGGAAAGAAGACCGTTTTGGAAAGAACGCGTTGCTTTCCAAAGGTGTAATCAAGTAGCCGGCAAGTAAGTAAAAAGGCGGTAGTTTGGGCTATTAGCTCAGTTGGTTAGAGCGCACCCCTGATAAGGGTGAGGCCGCTGGTTCAAATCCAGCATAGCCCACCCTCCACCGAAACATAAAACCCAGTTTAAGGGGCGGCACATTTTCATTGTGTGCCAAGAAGGTTTCTAACGGCTAGAAGCCTCACAGGTGAAGGGGGGGTTCCTCTCCCCCTCACCTATGGAGACCTGAGAGGCATCTTATAAGGGGGTATAGCTCAGTTGGTAGAGCGCTGCTTTTGCACGGCAGATGTCAGCGGTTCGAGTCCGCTTACCTCCACCCATGCACATGGAATTAAGCAAGGCCCGGGAGATTAGGGCGTTCTCTCCAGTGAAACGCTGAATATCTATTAGGCCTGAACAAGTTCGCCAATCTGTTTTTTTAGCTCTGGTTGCTTTGACAAGTGATTTGACAAGGGTGGCAGGCTACGAAGGAAAGGTTGGGAGGCTTGACTTTCCTGTTTCTTTATTATAAAGTGTTTGTAACAAGGTCAAACAATGTAAGGCTTACGGTGGATACCTAGGCACCCAGAGACGAAGAAGGGCGTGGAAACCTACGAAATGCTCCGAGGAGCTGGAAACAAGCTTTGATCCGGAGATCCCCGAATAGGGCAACCTCTAGAACTGCCTATTGAATTCATAGATAGGAGAGAGACAACCCGGTGAATTGAAACATCTTAGTAGCCGGAGGAAAAGAAAGCAAAAGCGATTCCCTGAGTAGCGGCGAGCGAAACGGGATCAGCCTAAACCGATCCTACATGTAGGGTCGGGGTCGTGGGAGGAAATAGCCCCGTTCAACGAGTTGTAGGTATTGCTTTGCATGGGTTGGGGGAGTTGGGGGGCAAAGCCCCCCACCACCTCCTCCATCCCCTGCCCCCAAAGCCCCTAACTCGTTGACGAGAATGGCGGTATGCACGCATCAACGTTTCTACTTGGCTTAAATGCATCGCAAAGCGATGCCAGACTAAGTGTAGATTCGCTTGTGATATGTGACTTGCCTAGACGAAGCAGCTGAATCCTGCACCAAAGATGGTGAAAGTCCAGTAGTCGAAAGGCCAGTTGCTGTGTTATTGGTATGGAAGTTGTCTGATTCAATGGTCTTTAGAGACTTTTGAAGCCTAGACACTGATATCTGTTTCTTATCCCGAGTAGCATGGGACACGTGAAACCCCGTGTGAATCAGCGAGGACCACCTCGTAAGGCTAAATACTCCTGGGTGACCGATAGTGAAGAAGTACCGTGAGGGAAAGGTGAAAGAGAACCCCTGAAGGGGAGTGAAATAGCGCATGAAACCGTAATCTGACAAGCAGTGGGAGGGGCATTAGCCCTGACCGCGTGCCTGTGGAAGAATGAGCCGGCGACTTATAGGGGATGGCAAGGTTAAGGAGTTTCTCCGAAGCCAAAGCGAAAGCAAGTCTTAATAGGGCGATAATAGGTCACTCCTTATGGACCCGAACCCGGGTGATCTAACCATGGCCAGGATGAAGCTTGGGTAACACCAAGTGGAAGTCCGAACTCATCGATGTTGAAAAATCGTGGGATGAGCTGTGGTTAGGGGAGAAATTCCAATCGAACTCGGAGCTAGCTGGTTCTCCCCGAAATGCGTTGAGGCGCAGCGGTTGACGAGCCATGAGCTGTCTAGGGGTAAAGCACTGTATCGGTGCGGGCTGCGAGAGCGGTACCAAATCGTAGCAAACTAAGAATACTAGGCATGTCTTTCCGTCAACCAGTGAGACAGTGGGGGATAAGCTCCATTGTCAAGAGGGAAACAGCCCAGATCACCAGCTAAGGCCCCTGAATGATCGCTAAGTGGAAAAGGAGGTGAGAATGCCGAAACAGCCAGAAGGTTTGCTTAGAAGCAGCCATCCTTTAAAGAGTGCGTAATAGCTCACTGGTGGAGCGTTCTTGCGCCGAAAATTTACGGGACTAAGCGATCTGCCGAAGCTGTGGGATACCGGCATAAAGAGCTGGTATCGGTAGGGGAGCGTTCCGCCTTAGGGTGAAGCATTGGTGTAAACCGGTGTGGACGAAGCGGAAGTGAGAATGTCGGCTTGAGTAACGCAAACATTGGTGAGAATCCAATGCCCCGAAAACCTAAGGGTTCCTTCACTAGGTTCGTCCATGGAGGGTTAGTCGGGTCCTAAGGCTAGGCCGAAAGGCGTCGTCGATGGGAAACAGGTTAACATTCCTGTACTTCTTCTTGGTTGGCACCGAGGGACGAAGGAGGCACGAGGTGACCAAAATTGGATTTTGGTGGAAATGGCTGAGGCGAGGAGAGATAGAAGAGAAACTATTCTTGAGCTGAACCATGATACGGCCCCATTCTAAGCTGCAACCTCCGGGGAGCGGGTTTGTGGGGTTCACTTTTCTCTGTCAAACTTCCTAGAAAAGCTCGAACTGCTTCAACACCAAGAAGGACCCGTACCCGAAACCGACACAGGTAGGTGGGTAGAGAATACCTAGGGGCGCGAGACAACTCTCTCTAAGGAACTCGGCAAAATGGCCCCGTAACTTCGGGAGAAGGGGTGCCCCCGCAAGGGGGCCGCAGTGACCAGGCCCAGGCGACTGTTTACCAAAAACACAGGTCTCCGCTACGTCGTAAGACAAGATATGGGGGCTGACGCCTGCCCGGTGCCGGAAGGTGAAGGGAGTTGGTTATTCTTCGGAAGAAGCTGGCGACCGAAGCCCCGGTGAACGGCGGCCGTAACTATAACGGTCCTAAGGTTAAGAGAGCTCAGCTGTTCTTACAGAATCGCTAGCCTTAGTAAAACCAAACTATATGCTGGAAACTCCTCAACAGCTTCACAGTACTCGTGGGGTTCAAAACCTTATCCTCAGCACCGTATAGCGATGGCCTTCCTTAAAGGCCAGCTGTAAGGGGGGAGAGAGATGCGCCACCGCAGTAAAAATCTGGAAGACAAGGGGACAATCAGCAGGGAAGATCAGCGGCTGTGGGGTGTGGAGGAGGGTGTGGGGGAGGTTCCCTCCCCCAACTCCCCCAACTGCCCCCCCACAACCGCTGGAACCCTCAGAGACTATACGTTTGGGGGATTGAGTCGCACTCAATTTCAAAGAAATTGATTGAATTAGAGGAGCCATGAACCTAGATCCACAATGGATTGTGGGATTCGTAGATGGCGAGGGATGCTTCTTCGTAGGCATCAACTGGCAACCCACCATGAAGGTAGGGTTCCAGGTCCTGCCAGAGTTCGTTGTTGTTCAACACGTCCACGACGTGCAGCTGCTACACGCCCTTAAGGCGAAATTCGGCTGTGGGTCGGTGGTACGGAACCATGGCGATCGATGGGGGTACAGGGTAAGAGGACACGACAATCTGATGGCCAACATCCTTCCCTTTTTCGAGAAGCACAAGTTGAAATCGAAAAAACGGCAGGAGTTTGAGAGCTTCAGGAGGGTGATCCTCATGATGGAAGAGAAGAAGCACCTTACCCTCGAAGGGCTCGAAGAAATACGAACCATCGTCGGGCGAATGAATACCGTCCGGCCGTTTGGCTTTGAGCCCAGCAATCCCAAGATAGAGTCCAGCCCCGGTTGAAAGGTCGGGGATGAACTGAGCGAAATTCCTTGTCGGGTAAGTTCCGACCCGCACGAAAGGCGTAACGATCTGGGCACTGTCTCAGAGAGAGACTCGGTGAAATAGACATGTCCGTGAAGATGCGGACTTCCTACACCTGGACAGAAAGACCCTATGAAGCTTTACTGTAACCTGGAATTGGGTTTGGGCCCCTTTTGCGCAGCCTAGGTGGGAGGCTATGAAAGCTCTCTTCCGGGAAAGCTGGAGCCATCAGTGAGAGACCACTCTGGAGGGGCTAGAATTCTAATGGTGCTCCTTGAAACAGGACACTTGACAGTTTCAGGTGGACAGTTTGACTGGGGCGGTCACCTTAATATGGGGCTCACGGGCAGCAATGTACGTGGAAGCATCTGGCTATATGCTGGGACCTCCGTTCTCTAAACTCAACAACAACCGTTGCCGTTGTGGGTTGAAGGGATGAAGCATCCAAGGGTACAGAACCAGCCGTGCATCCCTTGTATCCCTTACACCCCCTTGCACCCCCTTTAAGGGGGTGCATGGGGGTGTAAGGGGCACACAGGATGCAAGAGGTAAATGTAACGATCCCTTGGTGCGGACAATCAGCAGGGAAGTTGCACACGTGCAACCCCTCAACGACTACACGCCGGACATCCAGACAAGTGCTGGATGATGATAGAGTCTGAACTGGTGGGCGACCATCAGCCGCGTGTGCTGCCACTTCTTACAATAAGAAGGTACAGCACAAATAAGACGGAATCTCAAAACACATGCCAAGACAGCCAACCAAGGTTTCCATAACAAGACAGCAGAAAGAGATCCTCTTAGGGATCTTGCTGGGGGATGCCCACATGGAGGTTTCGCCAAATAGGAAATCCGCAAGGCTTAAGATTGAGCAAGCTTCCAAAAAGCGAGACTACGTAGAGCATTTACATCAGGTCTTCAGTGACTGGTCCCCTGGAAACATAGTAGCTGCAACCAATTCCAACAACATTAAGTTTTCCACAGCGTTCTCCACATCCTTACTCTTCTATCATTCTGCATTCTATGGTGAAGAAGGCCGCAAGGTACCACGATGGATAGAGCACTCCTTTACCGCGCGGTCGCTGGCCTACCTGATCATGGATGACGGTGGAACGAAGTCTAAGGAATCGAAAGCTATCTACATCAACGTGTATGGCTTGCCGAGGAGGGAGCAAGAGTCGCTGTGTGGGATACTGATAAGAAAGTTTGGTCTTCGGGCGAAGGTGGTGAAGGATCGGCAGTACTGCCGCATTTTTATCTCTGGTTACAGCTATGAGGACTTGGTTGCATTGATTAATCCTTACATCCTGTTATCGTTAAGGTACAAGATACCACCACCCCGGAAGGGAGGCGTCAGCAGGGGTAAAGACAAGAATTTGGATGAGACAACAGAATTGCCTAAAAGGTAACGGAGGTGTGCAAAGGTTCCCTCAGGCTGGACGGAAATCAGCCGTAGAGTGTAAAGGCATAAGGGAGCTTGACTGCAAGACCTACAAGTCGAGCAGGGGCGAAAGCCGGCCTTAGTGATCCGACGGTGCCGAGTGGAAGGGCCGTCGCTCAACGGATAAAAGTTACTCTAGGGATGAAACGTTGTCCCGCTTGGTGGCAACACCAAGGCAAGAAACTGGGTGAATTGCAAGGATAGCTAACCTTACACGGCTCTCATGCCGAGTAAGTATGCCAATTTGCAGCGAAGATCGCTGAATCATAACGCTGTTCTACGTGGTTGTAGATAGTGTGTAGGCGGTACCGTTCAACGACTAGGGAGTGCGGATATGAAACCTATAATCTCCCCACGAGTGCCCAGCAACTCAAAGTGCAACAACAACTGCACTGTTTTCCTTTTTTACCCAGGATGAGCCGTCTTGTAAACCTTTTAGGTTGTATCAGCCTGCTTTTCTGCTTTGTTCTTTTTTTAGGAAAAAGAGTTGATGACATAGTCTGAACTCATAAGAAATTATGAGATGTAAGGGATAAAGAGCCTTTACGGTAACACAATGAACAGGCTGATCTTCCCCAAGAGTTCACATCGACGGGAAGGTTTGGCACCTCAAATCGGGGTCTGGGCCCAGCAATGGGCCCATGGCAATTTGGCTATATGCTGGGACATCCGGGTATCTCCCTAGACCCCCCCACCCCCATCAGAAAGGGGATGGGCATGGTGAAACCAAGGGAGTGCGGATAATCAGCAGGGAAGTCGTGCAAAGCAACCAGCGAGGTTGCAGGCGCAACCCCTCAACGACTACACGCCAAACATCCGTGCCCCAGAACGGGGCCAAGGATGATGATATAGTCTGATCTCCCAGGCGACTGGGAGGTGGCGCTGCCTGTGGAAGCTGGGCCTGAGATTGAGGTCTTCGAACTCCCATCCGGGATGGCACTCAATACTATCAGCTGGCAGACGCCGCGTTAAACAAGGTTGAACATGGCACAGAGGTTAACATTGGAACAGCGAGAGGTCCTGGTTGGAATTCTACTAGGGGATGCAAACCTTCAGACAGAGAGCAATGGTAGGACATATAGGCTAAGGGTAACGCAGGCTGAACAGAACAAGGATTACTTGTTTGCGCTCTATGAGCTGTTCAAGCCGCTTGTCAACACGCCGCCAAAGCTGTACATCTACAGCTCCGACAAACGAACGAACAATATTTCGAAGCGGTGGGCCTTCGCCACTACACAGCACAGCTGCTTCCGTTTTTATGGAAAACAGTTCTACGTAGATGGAAAGAAGAGGGTTCCACCAATCATTGACAAGTGGTTGACGCCCCGCAGCTTGGCATATTGGTACATGGATGACGGTGCACAGAAGTGGAAGGGCCGATCTTTAGGAGTGCGGCTCTGCACGGATGGATTTGAATCAGACGAGGTGCGCAAGTTGGCAGCGATCTTGGCGGCAAAGTACGACCTGAAGACTTCCCTCCAAGCGAAGAGCAACGGACTTCGGATCTACATAAGCAGCATCTCCTACGATAACCTCCGGCGCGTCATCTATCCCCACCTGTTGCCCTCTATGCGGTACAAGTTCCCAGTGCCTGTTGCAACCACCCCCTCTGATGGGGGGGCAAAGGTTTAATTAACATTATTGCGATGTCGGCTCATCGCAACCTGGGGCGGTAGTACGTCCCAAGGGTTGGGCTGTTCGCCCATGAAAGCGGTACGTGAGCTGGGTTCAGAACGTAAACATCACTGCGTTTCTCACTAGTAATAGTTGAGATAGTATCGGCTTATATCGGTGAAACCTTCATCAGCAAAAAAAGTTGAGATTATTGACATTTCTGTCAAATCTCAAAGACCAGAACTGGCTGATATGGCAATACCGAGGGAAGGTTTGAAGAGGTTTCATAAGTAATGGATTTCGAGTTAAAGATGGCTTGGCTTGCAGGATTTATAGATGGCGATGGCTGTATAAGCGCTCAAATTATACCTAGGCATGATTATAAGCTGAAGTATCAAGTGCGGGTCACTCTCACTGTGTTTCAACGGACAGAGAGGCATCACATCCTTCTATACATTCAAGACCTCCTGAACTCCGGGGTTGTTCGGAAGCGGAACGATGGGATGTCCGAATTCTGTCTCACTGGAGGAGGAGAGGTTGCTAGAGTTGTGCGCCTGCTGTTACCCCATCTAAAGCTCAAGCACCGACAGGCGAATCTTGTCTTGCAAATCATTGAGAAGTTACCACAGACTAAAGACGTCTCGATTCTTTTAGAGGCATGTGCTCTTGCTGACGAGATTGGATCGTTGACGGACGGAAAGAGACGTACGCAATATTCTGAGCAGGTTCGAGAGACATTGCGCTCTCTTGGGCTCTACTCCTTGGCTGAAGGCAAATAGGCGTCTTTGTGTCTAAAGCTGGAGATTTCATTCCCTATAAATTAGGGAAGGAAGAAGATCTCAGCAATTCCTCGTTATTGGGCTCTTATCCCGATTATTCAAATCCCCGTAGAGACTTTGAGGTGTAATGGAGGTTTCCATCAGTTGACAGAAATCCAAACCGTTGAGCTTTTAGCTCGATGTGGAAAGACGGATACGCATCTCAAGATAGCAACCTGTTTAGGTTGGTATAACACGCCGACTCCTAGGAGGCAGTTTTGCCCCGCTAGGATGAAGATATAGTCCATGCCCTATGGAAACATAGGGATTAATCCTTGACAGAAATGTCAATCAAAAGTCGGAATACCATTCCGACCGAAGGATTCACCATGCGTGAGACAGTTCGGTCCATATCCGGTGTAGGCGCTAGAGCATTGCGAGAAGCCTTCCATAGTACGAGAGGACCTGGAAGGACACACCTCTGGTATACCAGTTCTCCTGCCAAGGGGACACGCTGGGTAGCTATGTGTGGAGCGGATAACTGCTGAAAGCATCTAAGTAGGAAGCCCATCTCAAGATGAGTGCTCTCTGCCTCGACTCTGTCGAGGCTATGGGTCACAGCAAGACAAGCTGTTTGATAGGTGTCAAGTGTAAGGCCAGCAATGGTTGTAGCTGAGGCATACTAACAGACCCATCGAGTTTGACCTCGTTGAGTCCGTTGTCGCAAAACAAATCTGCACCACTTGCTGGTGTTAGTGGCAGCAGCCACCAGAAACGAGCGACAACGAGACCTGGGGGAGGGTTTCCTCGATGGCCGTCCCGGCCATCGAGGAAACCCTCCCCCAAAACCCATTCTTGGTGTATTCAACACACCAGAACAAAACAGAAACTGACCATGCGGAAGTATGGGGCAGGCAAGCTGCTGGATCAACTTCTTGGTGCACTTGTTGCAATGGAACCACGCCGATCCATCCCGAACTCGGCTGTGAAACACTGCAAGGGTAACAATACTCCCTGGGTAACTGGGCGGGAAGATAGCCTTGTGCCAAGAAGATCCAAGTAATTGCCGTCAATAGCAGATCTAATAGAAATTAGAATAACAAAACCGAGCTATAGAAATTAGAATAACAAAACCGAGCTCTAGAGTTGGCGTGAGATGGGTATTAACCCGCGAGAGTAGTGGCTTTTCCTTCTCTCTGGCTTGCTGCAAAAATGGCATAAATGGCATAGGGCCGGTAAAAAAAACTTCTTAGGCATCAAGTAAACCGTTAATTGGGGCATAAGCAAGGTACTAGCCCACAATATTAAGATCTGGCCGTATCCCGATGTTAAGGACCCCTAGACACGGAAAGCTTACACAGCCACGTTGGTTTGTTGAAAACTTCTATCTGAGGAAACAGCTGGTGTAGTGTGTCTTTTTATTCATCGATCAAGTTAAAAAGTTTATAAATGCTAGGTATGTTAGGAGTTTTTTGCATCTTTGGTAACCATACGAAAGATAAGGTTGAAATGGATCATCTCCGGGGGCTGTGTTAAGACCCAATTCGTGAAGGCATTGGCCGTCGCAAAGGGGAAAGATACGCTAATAGTAAATTAGAAAGAAAATGTGAAACACCTAACAGGTAAATGTGGCGCAACCCTCTACGATAACATTTTTTGGGGTAGATTTGGGTGGACATCTCCTCTGGATTCTCTTCAAAGAGAATACCAATCGAGTGATTCAGATGTTGTACAGTATGGCCAACAATCAGAAGGGTTTGACCTAGACATTTGCATTCAACAAAACGGTGTTTAGGCGGTTATAATAGCTTTTCTACCAGAGAGCGTGCGTGAAAAGATGCGCCGTTTCCCCTGCGCCAGAAGGCTTTATCGGCAAGCAAAACCTTGTGAACAAGTACAACATCAGCGTCCACAATCATATATACAAATACAACAATCTACAGATTACAAAAGCTAATAGAAAAGCTATATTAAAAATAATCCTGTAATAAGAAGAAAATGTTAATACCAAGGCATAGAGAAGTTACCATTTTAAAAAGGACCCTTAGTAGAAAGGGGAATAAAGATATCCGTTGCGGTGTGCACCACTTGCAGGGCAACCCTGTCGTCCCGTCCCTTAAGGAGGGAACCAGTGCACGTGCGCTCGTCAACTCTTGCGGGTATTGCCCAAAGCTGGGATAAAGCAGGCGACCTGTGGAGCTTCGCGCATGCCAAGCCTATTAGCCGACTATTTCGTTTTAATCCCTGTAATAGGGTCACGCCTTTTGTATTAGGATGTCTATTCACTCTAGATCGAATAAGAGGAAGACAAGCCACCAACACAAGGGAAAGGATATTTCTCTCTGAAATCGGCGACCGTTTTCATTCTAGTTGATAGGTCTTTTGTCTTTGTACAGATTACCGGGAAAGGGCTGGCATTTTGCAGGTTTCGCCTGATAGGTTTTACCTCTGTACTTAGTCACATTATGTTTTTAATTAACTTCAACATTGGTTTAAGCCTAGCCCAGATCGAGGCAAACCTCAACTTGGTGTATTAAAGATAAGGATCTTGGTGTATTAAAGATAAGGATCGAGAACAACACCTCGGTCCGCACCAATCGTATCGTCTCTTCTCTAATGTGGACAGATCGGTGACCCGCAGCCACCAGTTTGACGACTCAGAACTAAGGCGGCTAGCAGAAACCATTCTGCGTACCCTCAACCAAACCCGAACGGCGGTTCGAGACACCCGTTCGGAGGTAATTCGTCGTGGGCAAACAATCAGTACTACGCTTGATCAGGTATTTCCTGATATCACCCAAACCATTGAGGATGAGGTTCGAGCTAGTACCTCTCAAGTAGAGGAGCGAATTGGCACAGCACAGCCCGCGTTTAGGGTTGAAATCAGGGAGTCAGGGTTCCAGACGGGGACAAGCATTAAAACGTCGCAAGCTGCAATTGTGGGTAGTATTAAAACACTTGAAGGCCTGTTGGCAGCTTCGCAGGAGTTTGCTACAGCAACAAGGTTTGCCCTTCTTGCCGCAATCGGCGGTGTTGCCACTGAAACCTCGGCGCTCTTGTTTCTGGCAGGAAGGATAGAGGCTTCGGTGCTTGCCATTTGAGCTATCCTCCGATCAGAGTTTGCCACCACAATAAGGCAGCTCTCTGTCGAGATAGGTCGAAGCGAGCAAAGGATTATCAAGCAACTTAATGCCTCACTAAGGAGAGGATTTGAGGGCTTAACGGCGAAGGTTGATAATTTAGCCAAGGATGCTACCAAGATCAAGGAACAGCTAGAAAAGGATCGCAAAGAGCTCCCCGATAAGATAGCTGAGGAAGTCTCTTTGCAAATTGTAGGTGAGTCGTATTACTGGTGGGACAGCGTGTCTACCTATTTACCAACTCTCTGTCTCGTCTTCTGTGAGATTAACGTGGAGCAAGGCCCTAGACGGACGCAGATAAAGGTAAGGCTGAAGGAAAAAAATGAAGAGGTGGGAGATGCTGAAATCAATAGGCTCCGAAGCTCGTGTGCGGCTCTTTCTAGTCTTACAGACACGTATGGGATTGTGCGCGCCAACTATGTGAACCATGACAAGTGGTTCAAGACTACGGTGTTTTGTGCAGACCCTCCCAACGTTGAGAGAGTCCTTCAACCTATTTGTGGGGTGATTGGCGATCCTTATGACGACCGGAATTTGTCATTACCAACCGCTAGGGAGAGCCCGAATTACAGAAAAAGAACCACTTCGTTAGCCGACGTCCCAATAAACACTGTTAACTACCACACTACTGTCGTGGTGAAATTCTATAAAGTAGGCTTGTTGATAAATGAGCTATCCTTACCCATTGTGCTATTTAAAGCCACTTCGTAGAAACCAAGACATTTATGAAGACATACGCCGATTTCTACACATCACAGAACCTTAAAGCAAGTAACCTTGATACTGAAGCACCAGCGGTTGTAGGGGTTGGACTCTACTTTGGCATACGATTGCACACGACCTTCCTGTTCAACCAAGAATTCTACGAAAAACTTGGGTTCTTCACCAAAACCGATATTATTGCAAAATTTGCGGCCGTGACGGGTGGTAACCCCAGCACATTAAAGATCTCCCAACAATTTGACCTTGCACGGCTAAAGGTTATAAGAGAGCTTTCCTTTTCGCTTATACCGAAGGATCAGGCACAGACTGTTCAATCGTATGGTGACAAGTACAACACCAGTGGTTTTTATGCCATTGCTTTAGGCATTTCGCAGCTCATTGCAGACATCTACATCTTCGAGCTCAAATTCTGGTTAGGCGGTACTGATTACAAATATCAGGTGGAGCCGGGCTCGATAAAAAATAAGAAGAGCCGAAAAACTACACCAAACTTTCTCTAACCTTGGTTCGTTTGCCAACAACACTGGCTCTGATGGGCAGGAATCTGCTCCAGAACAGGTTAAGGCTGATGCCTTTAACGGGATTAGGGCTTAGGTAAATCAAAAGACTCTGGATGACACCACGTTAGACGCATATAGCACCTTGCTTCAGAGCAAGACAACAATCATTGGCTTTTACTCCCGTGAGCTGCAAAACTGCTCGGGCCTGTTTAAAAAAGAGAGCAAACCTCTCTCGGACGACGAGTTCCAAGAGGTTAAGAACTTAATGCTCAAGGCACTGCAAAACTGTGGGCTGGTAGACGGTTCGATAACTCAGGTTGGTGACAAGTTACAAGAGATTTTAGATAGCAAAGAGGCTACAGACTGATAGTTTCTCCTATTGTCAGGGAGAGGGGGAATGAATCTGTCAGAGGTGCCACCCCAAGGAGCAGTACGGCAAACATTAAGACCACTCCGAAACGACAAACAACTTCCCATCAACCTTTGTACCTGTTAGAAATCCCACCAACAGCTATAAAAGGTTGGTAAACTGTTGTACCCTTTCGCAATAGGGTATGTACCCTTTCGAAACAGGGTATGTATCCAATCTCTCCCAGATAAAGATCTTAGGGGCTAGAGAGTTGGAGAACCATTATCAAGCAAAGAGCAAAGGGGAACTTGAATAGCCTTTTAGGTCGATAAGCTTGCTTGGCATTACATTCTTTTTTAGCTTAAGGGTTTGTCTAATACAAAGCTTAACCCTTGAACGGGATTCATATTAACAAATTTCTCTGAGAAAGTACCTATAAATTACAGTTACTTGGTTTTAGAATTACTTTTGTTTGTTACCAAACACCGGAATTGAGTTTGCTGGGCATTGTCTTGATGGGCGGGGGCATAGCTGCCACGGGACGCCCCCAGCAAGGGGGGGATGCCCCTATGGGGCTTATTCACAACATATGGGGGCATGCTTCGAATATGCGGCGTTCTTGGTTTCCTAAGCTGGCTGATTCCCATCCTTCTTACCCTCTTACCCTCTAGTGATATTTCTAATCGGCAAGTTGTTCGCAATATAATGCGCATACCGTTTGACTCTGGCCAGTGGATGTGGGGGCCTTGGGTTTCGATGGGATGGGGGCAAGAGCGTGGGGGAGGTTCCCTCCCCCAACCACAACCCCCGGCTATCAAAGGGGCTGTGTGGCTCCTGCCACATCCCATCGAATCCCCGACCTTAGCTAAGCCTTACCAGTGTTCGGCTCTCCAGATTGTCTCTAAGTTTGATACACTTCTCTTTTGTGGGGGCCTTGGGGGCGACGGCCCCCATGCAAAGCAATGCCCCCAACTCAACTGTTTTTTGTTTCGTTCTCTGCTTCCCAGGTTCGGAGGAACTTCTCTCGAAACTCTTCTACTTCTGAATCCCATTGATCGTCTGGCAGTGTTGAATCCTCCTCTGTTGCCTTCTCATAGGCTTCCCAGTATTCGTGAGATACGGAATACTTTCCTATATGTTGGCCACACCATGGACAATGGTCCACGTCTGTATGGACTTGGGGTGTAGTTGAACTCCTTATAATATACTCTCTCGTGTACCACTCATAATCAATTATATCGCCACTAGAGAGCTCATCTTCCATCCGCTCGCAGCAGTAAGATATTGGTTTTCTGAGATCGCGGTTAACGGTATTCATGTAAGTGCTTGGTAATTGTTTCAACATTTTAGGTTATAATTTATCGCTTATAAGTTGCAATTCGGTTAAGTTTGCTTGCCTTCTTAGGCTCTCGTGCAGTCCCTGTGTGATTGCTTATGGCCCCTACACAGGCCCATTTGTCAGCTTTCTTACCTCTACGCATATAAAGATCGGCATGTGTCGAACTTTTCCAATGGCTTATAGACCAATGCTCTGGTGCTTTCTCTGGATTTACTAAACCTTCAATAAGTAGTTCATCCTTGTCATCTTTCAGGCCCGCATATAATAACTTATGGCCACGGTCGTCTTTAGCTGAGTCTGTCTTTTCTGTGTAATTATCTATAAATGTGAAAGCTTTAATGTACGTCCCTGGAGGAATACTAACCTCAAATATAATTTGGTCGGGATCGTACAAAGTTGCTCCAGAAGGTCCGCCTTCTGTGTCACGCAAATGTTCTACGTGGGTCAGAACCCTAGCTCTGTCTTCGTGCGCAAAGACACAGAGAGGATTGTCCTTAGTATCGGATGAGCGAAAGATTCCGTTGTCGTGGTGAGATAAGTCTTGTTTGAGACTCTTTGGTTTGTGTTCATCTTTAATCAGGGTTACAAGCATCTCATTCCAGTGGTCTCCTTTGTCCCTTGCTATAAGTTTGTTGAAATGAGATCCTTTATTCCCTGCAACTATTCCACAACAATCGACAAGTCTTCTGTTAAATTTTTTGCCGAATTGTGATAGTCTGGTGCTGACCGAACCTGAGCGGAATTCACTCTGAACAGAAGCTTCTACCCTAGTGTTGGGTGGAGGGGGTGGAGGGGGTGGAGGGGGTGTAAGGCCGGCTGCTCGTAGTTGCGCCATTTGGCTGAGCGTAGGAGTATTTCTACGTGATAAACTTTTTGCTGAACCATCTGAATGACGAAGTGGAGGAGACTGTTGTGTTGGCATTGAGCCAGCTAGTGGCAAACCACCTGCGAGATTTTGGGTAAGTCCAGAAGAAGAGGATATCGTTGCTGAACCTGTTTCTGGTGTTTCGATGGCTGTACTGTTTCGCCGTATCTTTTCGGCGGCTGTAATCCCTACCCCTACCGGTTTCTCACTGGAAGAGATGTCTTGTTGTTTCACCAATATTTGTGTTACTACTGGCTCTGATACTCTATCCATCGCTACAGCCTTCCGGGTAAGAGAAGAAAGACCTGCAACTCCGATAATAAAAATAGACGCAAGTAATTGTTAATCTGGGGTTTAGTCTCATAGGTAGTTTTGATAACTTCCTTGGTTACCCTTTGGGGCCGTGGGGGCAAGGCCCCCATGCGGAGCAAGGCCAAGGTCGGGGCTGTAAAACCTGCTCGACAGAAAGGCGAGGGATTGAAACGGGGTCTCTGCTTGTTTTCATTATAATCTATAAACGTTCGAATTTTTATTTGATGTTCGATGGATTAGGCTCGCTGCCCCCCCAGGGGGCGAAGGGGCCTAACCCTCCCCTCCTTGATAATTAGAATTGAGAACCTTGACCCCTTTTCCCTCACTGGAGAAAACCTCGTCGATTGGCTTGTGCCCATTTTCCCTTTCATAAGGCACGGCTAGGGTTTTAGGTTGTTTAATGGCTGAAGAATTAGCCCTGCTATCCCCTGCGTGCTTTTTCATTAAATTATTGATATTGTATTGTGTTCTGTTCCATCTCTTTTTCGTTGTGGAGACTGAAGTTGAAAACGTTGATGGTTTTAATGTAAATGTTGTCCACTATCTTGTCCTGGAGCATAAAGTCGGACGGTATAGGCACAATCGTGGATCTCCTTTTATATTCGTCTTTCAACATCATTTTCGCAATCCGTAGGAATGCGGTTTCGTTTAAGGTGAACACAAGGACAAGACCTGCTGGCCTATCAACATTGCGGTACCTGCTGGGAATGCTTTTGGGCATTTATATCTGTATAAGGGACAAAAACTTAGCCTCATCTAGGTTTGTAAAATGAATGTCGTCGAACAAGACGGCTTTATGGTTAGAGGTCAGCTTCGTGAGATCCTCTAAATTGCATGCTATTAACGTCTCTAAGCCTAACTCTTTTAATAATGCGATTGCAAATGTGGTTTTGCCCAAACCGGAGTTTCCCACGAGAAACAACGCTGTTTTGATTGTTTTTTTTAGCCATTCTGAGCGATTTCAGCCCTTAGACCTTCTTTCTCAGGCTCGTCCTCTGTTTCTGTGATTAGGCCATTGGTTGGTAGGCAATATCTCGTGGCCTCCTCTTTCCGGGCGTCTCGAAGGTCCTTCACATCTTCTTTCGTCAAGACTTCGGTTAGCGCCTTACGGAACAATTTCACGTTCCGCATAGCCTTGTCTGGGTCACAAAGGTTTTCCAGCAAGTTCTCAGCCCAAGGTAACCCCTGAGACGGTGCATCGTCAACAAGGATCACGTTAAAATCATCGACCATCCCGTCTAAAAAGTCTTTAAAATCTTGTGAACCCTGTTGCTTGTCTCTCCTCACCAGGAGCTCTCCCTTGCTGTTGGGGCTTAGTCCGAAAGCCTGTTTTTCCTCTTTCATCCATTTTCGCATTAGGTTGGCAACAGTGTCATTTCGAATGATGGTAATGTACTTAACCTTTTTATAAAAAAGGTAGTGTTGGAGCAGTTTGCCTGTAGCCACGTCTAACAATGCCCACATGTACAAGGTATGTGACATTGACTCCTTCCTCATCAGGGTTAAAATAGATATCACTTTTGGGGTCTTAGAAAAGCATGGTTACCTATGATTATTATAGATACTTTTATCTCTATAGAGAAGTAACCGTATTTTCAAATGCTTACCCTTGCATTGAAATTTTATGGGTACCTTTCTCTATTTTTTTGGTACTTATCCTCCAATTTAAAGGTACCTAATGTCTATTTCGTCCCTGTGTTCCTATGTTTAAGTTTTCCAAATAGATGGTGTGAATGTTGTTTTATGGCATAAAACTGCTGTTTCTCTGCCCTGTGAAGCGCAGGGTGATAAAATACGCGGAGCAACATATGGCCCCACCCAGGATTTCTTAGACATGTTTTGTTGCTCTAATTGTAAAGATTTAAATAGTAGCGTTGACTTCTGAATTGAGTGAGAGGCTGAGAAACAACAGCAAAATTTTTCAAACCTGGCCGGTGCTGCCCCTCGTTGTCCAGGCCTTACAGGCAAAGCTTCATGAGTGAGGGGGGGGGGGGGGAACCCCCCCAAGGCGCTCTGCCGGACGGGCTCGATGGGATGGAGAAGAGGCCCCACAGCCCCTGGCCAACGAATCCGTTCAGCAGTTGGGGGAGGTTCCCTCCCCCACAGCCGAACCCCTCGGTGAGGCTAGGGCTATGGGGGCCGTGGGGGGAGGGGCTCCTATGCAAAGCAACTGCCCTCAACGCGCTGAAAGGTCGAGTTTGGAAACCTCAAACCAGGTCCGCAGAGTGTCGACTAGGTTAGGTTAATAAGTAGAGATCTGTAGGTGACCGTTGTCAATCTCCACCCGCGCCACGGGTGGCTACTAAACAACAAATGAATTGAGCACACCTACCAAGAAAACCAGCAAAACCCATAAGCCGAGGCCAGAGAACACTGTTCCCTTGTTCTCGGTCCAACCCTGTGGTGAAGCAAAGGCTACAGGCACTCCTACAACCAAGAGAAAAGAAAGTGCGATGAATGAAAACAATGTCAACTGAAATAGAAGAGTCATAAACTTTGTTTTTAAGTTGGATACTGTCTGTTTTGTTATGTGACCGATTAAGGCAGCAAGCTGGCTGCCTTTACAGAACGGTTTAAAGCAAGGTGGCAAACCCCTCCCCCCTCGCTGGCCTTGCATCCCTTCGGGATGCACGGGTTGTGGTTGAGGGAGGGAACCTCCCCCCTCTTGCATCCCTTCGGGATGCACGGGTGGACATCGAATCCCACGCCCCTGCCCCCTCGATGGCCTTGCATCCCATGCACCCCTAAAGGGGTGCAAGGGATGCACGGGTGGCCATCGAACCCCCATCCCAACGAACCCCTTTGGTACGGAAGCATCAATGCTGTCAGTTTAAAGAAACGAGGCTATTAGTAACCCACATAGGCACAGGCCTTTTGTTAGCCATTGGATTGGGGCCTTACAGCCCCCTCGATGGCTTTGCCATCTGCCCCTAACCCAGTCGGACGGGCTGTGGGGCCCGTTTCCCATCTCTTAAAGCCACGAAAAGGCAGGTGTCCACTTTAATTTCACAAGGAGAGAGAGTGATGGCTATTGCCACGTTGGTGGTAGAAACAGCATAGATGGGGTTGCGCGCAATAGGGGGTACCGGTCGGACAAGGTAGCAAAACAGAGCCTTTAATACTTGTTATTATACACAAACCAGCCCTAAATCCACACCGTTTTTAGCAAGACAGAGAACTTACAATCAACTAGGAGTGAAAATTGGTAGTTAACTGAATAGCTACCTTAGCAGAAAGAATGATCAAATTGTCTATTTCCAATGTGATCATTTAAAATAGACCGCCCTTTGTCAAGAATTGCAGCTGTTGGCTCGAGCTTTGTTTCGCTGGAGTCTGTTTTGTTGTTTTTGCAAAAAAGGGTGTGTAATTCGGCAAACAAGGGGGTAGAAGTTTTCCACCTTGTTGTTATCCTCTCTTCTCCATTGCCCATTGCTTTGTCCAAGGGGGTTGGGGCTCGTTGGGATGGGGGCAGGGGCGTGGGGTTCGATGGGATGGGGGTTCGATGGCCACCCGTGCATCCCTTGCACCCCTTTAGGGGTGCATGGGATGCAAGGCCATCGAGGGGGCAGGGGCGTGGGGGAGGGAACCTCCCCCAACCACAACCCGTGCATCCCTTGCACCCCTAAAGGGGTGCATGGGATGCAAAAGGGGGGAGGTTCCCTCCCCCAACCACAACCCGTGCATCCCTTGCACCCCTAAAGGGGTGCATGGGATGCAAAAGGGGGGAGGTTCCCTCCCCCAACCACAACCCGTGCATCCGAACGGATGCAAGAGGGGGGAGGTTCCCTCCCCCAACCACAGACCCTTCAGCGAGTTAGGGGACAGGAGGATTACAGCCGACCAAAAGGGTGCAGGGCCACAACCCAATGAACCCCCAAATCACCAGGAGATAAGCTATTAGATGATAACAAAACAAGCGGTACAGGGGAATCGAACCCCTGGCTTCAGTTTGGAAGACTGAGGTATTACCATTATACGAGTACCGCGATGACTTAATATAGAAATATTACGTAGGTGGCACCCTCCTGTCAAGGGCCTAGAAGGAGCAGGAACTTTATGGGGACTCGATGGGATGGATGCACGGGCTGTGGTTGGGGGAGGGAACCTCCCCCACGCCCCTGCCCCCTCTTGCATCCCTTCGGGATGCACGGCCTTGCATCCCATGCACCCCTAAAGGGGTGCAAGGGATGCACGGGTGGCCATTGAACCCCCATCCCATCGAGGAAACAGTTTTGAATATTGTTACTGTGTGTGAGCTCGGCTTTGCAAGTTTTCCCGAGAGCGGCAGTTGCCTTCTCGAAATCATAAAAGAGCATTTTCTTACCCAAAATCTAACCAAAAGTTGGAAGCTTGTCAGTTACGGCCTCTTTCCTTTCTCGCTATAAAAAAGAGATGTTAAACTGCCGGTAGAGACAGAAATTGGGCGAACGACGGGATTTGAACCCGCGAGTAATGGAGTCACAGTCCAGCGCCTTACCACTTGGCTACGCCCGCCATGAAAGACAGTATACAACATGTAATTTGTGGTTGTCAATTTTGAGATTCAATGGTCAGATTGGGGTTGTTACACGGCAGTGTGGGTTCGTGGGCCTTGCAAAAGCAGGTCGATAAGGGTAGTATTGTTTAAGATAGGGTTGCTAACTCAATGGTAGAGTATTCGGCTTTTAACCGACTAGTTCCGGGTTCGAGTCCCGGGCAACCCAACTATTTAGGTAGAGCAAAATAAATCACCGATTGTGCGAACAAAAGGGACAAGGCTTCGCAGACCTTACAAAACTCGTTCAGCGCTTGGGGGAGGGAACCTCCCCCACAGCCGCACCCGTCTAACTCCAGGGCATTCCGTCAAATGGGTTTGGTCTTCCGTTCGGTGGGCGAGGGGGCGTCTCTTATGGCCCTTCTCAGGGCGCTGAGTCCCTTCCAAGGCGCCCTATGAAACGGGCTTTCTAGACTCTGATTAGCAGCCCATTAAATTAGTGCGAGGCGTATCCAGCTTGTTGTGGTAGTAAGGCCTTTAGGTGGAGTGTATTTGGTCGAGTGGTTTTAAGGTTGCTTCACAACGGGCTTGCCTGTGTCCAAGTAGGGGACCAGGCAGAGAGGTGCTATAATAAAAAGAGCAGACACAGTTAGGAAGCAAAGCAAATACCAATTCTGCGAACTCTTGGTAAACCCCATAATTTCTCTATTATGACCCTTTTAGACATTCAATATATGTTAGGCAACTTGTCATTTGCTTGCCTTCTTGCAATGGTTGTTTGGTATTGGATAAGGTTAACATTTTCCCTCAACCCGTCCTTCGTTCCAGTGGGAACTGTTGGGATGGCCGTAGCAAATCTGTCGTTGGCTGGTCTGTTGCTAGTCCGCTGGTTTACATCGGGCCATTTCCCCTTAAGCAATCTTTATGAGTCTTTGCTCTTCTTATCGTGGGGGTTTACAGCTTTCCATTTGATTATGGAGATAATAAGCCGGTCAGATCTTTTCGGGATTGTAACATCGCCTGTCGCCTTGCTTACTCACGCCTTTGCAAGCTTTAGCTTGCCAAAAGAGATGCAAAAAACAACTGCCCTTGTACCTGCCCTCCAATCGAATTGGTTGATGATGCATGTTACTGTAATGATGATTAGTTATGTTGCCTTGATCTCTGGGTCCTTGCTTGCTCTTGCATTTCTTGTGGTAAATTACTATGACAAAAAGACGTTAGAAAATGCATCACCCGCTCTGGGAGGCCTGAGAGGCCTAAAAAACCATTCGCCGGGTTATGAACAGGGCAGTGCCAGAGACCGAATTGGGGAGGGAGACCACTATGTTTTAAGTCCTACTGGCGGACAGTCCCGCTTCAATATGCTCGAGAAGGGTAAAATCAAGCATCTTCTTGACCAGTGCGTTGATCCTTACGTTAAAGAAGAGGATATGGGGGAGGTACCCTTCCCCAACTTACAGGCCTCACAGGTGAAGGGGGGGAAACCCCCCCAAAGCCGTTCCGTCCGACGGGTTAGCTAGCATTGTAGGCAAGAGAAATGTGGCAACCCCATCGTTGGCCTTTGGTGTGGGGGGGGGCTTCGCCCCCCCCCATCCCCCTGCCCCGTGCCTCCCGAAGGGAGGCAAGGGCTCGATGGCCAGGGATTGCCAACCAACCCGTTCGACTGGGTTAGGGGCAGAAGCCCCTACGAGCCGAACATCTGTGAGGCCTAGCCTGGGAACGGATGGTCATCCATCCTCAACTATTGAGACAAACCTATCACTTAAGGCCTCAATAGGGCCGGGGTCTATACCCCTTGGTGGGCTGGGTCTCACAGGCGTAGGAGCTCCATCAGCGGGGTTGGATGGCTTGACCCTCGCCGACGGAACGTCGAACAACGGTGAGGTCTTACCCGTTTCAGGAGCTCCATTCTCCCCATTTGCTCAAACACTTGACAACTTAAGCTACAGAACCTTAGGCTTAGGTTTCCCTCTCCTCACCATTGGGATACTTTCGGGGGCTGTTTGGGCAAATGAGGCCTGGGGGTCATATTGGAGTTGGGATCCGAAAGAAACCTGGGCTCTTATCACGTGGCTAGTGTTTGCCATCTATTTGCACACTCGATTGAGCAAAGGTTGGAGAGGTAATAAGCCAGCTCTCATTGCTGTTGCTGGTTTCTTTGTAGTTTGGATCTGTTACCTCGGTGTTAATCTCCTAGGTACGGGGCTCCACAGCTACGGTTGGTTCCAAGCTCGAGGGTAGATTACCTTGTATTAACTGCCTGACCCGCCCTCTCATTTACGGTATGAGGGGGAATTAAAGCACCGACCCTGTTGTCGGTGTTCCTTCTCGCAGGCCTCACAAAAGTTCGGCTGTGAGGGCTGTGGGGGCAGGGGATGGGGGAGGTCGTGGGGGGCTTTGCCCCCCAACTCCCCCAAACCATGCAAAGCAACTGCCCCCTACTGCCGCCGGATTCGGCATTTTGCTGAATGGGCTAAACCCGTTCAGCGAAACGTCGAACCCCTCTGTGAGGCCAAGCTATTGATCGGTCTCTTCCCAGATTTGACACCAAATTACCAAATAGATTATATATAGATTGCAGTGCAATCGAAACTAAATAGGGTGTCGCCAAGTGGTAAGGCAGCGAGTTTTGGTCTCGCCATTCGGAGGTTCGAATCCTTCCACCCTAGAACGAATGCTCTAATATAGATGATTTCTCCTTGGGGGGGGTTACCCCCCCCCAAGATTTCTCAACAAGACATTAATGAGACTCAGCAACTGTTGAATGTGGACCAAGTAAGCGAGAACCACCCAAGCAGGAATTATGTTTACTCCAGGTAGCAAAGCTAGATAGCCTCTACCTCACAGTTGATATTGCTTAAAATGCCCCCTGCCGGATTTGAACCGGCGACTTTTGGCTTACCATGCCAATACTCTACCTACTGAGTTAAAGGGGCGCAAGATTGATCTATATGTTACACCTTAGCACAGGGGGTAGGGGTTTGTCTATTGACATGCGGCGTTTTTGACCAATTTTGAACGATAAACTCGTCGATCAAGGGACGGTATTAGCCCCCTGCTGAAATGCCGTGATTTGGACACTCTATTATTTGCAGCTACTACTGGTGATACTTATTGTTATCCTAAAGATTGTTATCTTATTAGGGAATTGTTATAAAATTAATGAATCACAATTACACTGAGCGCTAGTTTCTTGAAAATTGAAAATTGAGAAAGAGCCGATCACTCTTCAGTGAGATTATTGGGCAGCAACTTTCTATATGAATCCTATCAGGAGTCTGTGAGAGAGGGAGTTGTGCCCTTGATTCGTCATAATTTCTCTAGATTGGTGGAAATGTTTGCAGCAATCCACTTTAGGGTAGCTTTTGCAGAAAGAAGGGATTCGTTGGGATGGGAGTTCCATGGCCACCCGTGCATCCCATGCACCCCTTTAGGGGTGCATGGGATGCAAGAGGGGGCAACAAAGGGGTTGTCTTCAAAGGGTTACAAATCAAGCCGGGTAAAGACACTATCAACTAGTCAAAGCCAATTACTAGAGATCAAGCTATGCCAGTTAAATTGCTTATCTTAATTAGATGTTTGGTTGGATTCATGTCTGCAAGGATTGCCTTGAGACAAGATATATTTACAAAGTATGGGCTGGTTAAGTTTATAGCAGCTCTCATTCCTTTCACTTGGTGCGTCTATGGTCTGTAGATAGCAGTATCTCTTAAAACAACGACTCTGGTGGGTTTGTTTTTGTTGAGAGTTTATATACAACTCCTCCCTTTTTCGAATCAGCATCCGTTTAATAAAACGCCAAACTTGTGGAAGTCCTTGGTAGGCGATGGCGATAAAGGGAAGGGGGGTTTCGCGTTAGGCTCCATCCCTCTCTCCCGTCCCCAGTTTCTGGAGGTGGTTGTAATGAGGGGTCGCGGTGAAAAGCGGTAGAAAAACTTCTCAAAAAACCTCTCACTGCGTATACTCTAGAAGTAGGTGGACTTGCGCACTTCTTGTAATACTCCTTGTTTATAATTATCGAGAAGGCTTCTCTCTCCAACCCTCTTTGCCAAGAACCAGACTTGAACTGGTGACACGAGGATTTTCAGTCCTCTGCTCTACCAACTGAGCTATCCCGGCTATTTACCTTTCTCTATTCTATCACAAGGTGCGCCTTGCTAGCAAGTCCCTTTTTCTCTCTAACAGTTGTTTTAACGCAGTTAAATTACAAAACATTCTTTTCGATGCTAACTCCAATCCGTTTCTTTGTAACTATTTGTCTTATTGCCCTGATTGTGCCACAAACCAATACAGAAAATGCCTTGTTACGTGCATTTAACAGCAGCAATCTATTTAAGAATTATGGTGAGGCAAAAACCTTTCTGCGATCAATAACTTGGTTATCTATTTTCCTGTACATCGTGTTAACATATCTAGCGACTATTACATAGCTAGACTGGTGTGTAACGATTAAATGTGTGCTTATAACAAGTTCACCTATTACATTGTACAATGTACAATGGTGATCTCTGCTCTTCCCTCTTTGATGTGCCACGCCCTTCTCACAGAGGCTTTTCAGGCCTCCGAGGGGTTCGGCTGTGGGGGAGGTTCCCTCCCCCAAGCGCTGAACGGGTTCGACATTTCGCTGAACGGGTTCGGCTGTGGGGGAGGGAACCTCCCCCAAGCGCTGAACGGGTTGTGGGCCCCCGTCCCTATCCCAACAAACCCCCTTCTTGGCCTAGCCTCACAGGTGTTTGGCATTTTGCTCAACGAGTGGCCTGTGAACCTCAATGGGGACCTATTCAAGATGGGGGGAGCAACTTGGTAAGGGGAAAACAGATGGAAAAGGATCTTGAAAAGAGTATAGAATTGGTAAATCAGGTTCAAACCATCTTAAAAAGACGGAATGTCTTGACAACTAATAAGGCCACAATGCTAGCAATTTCTGGAGGTCAAGATTCGGCGTGTTTGATCGCCATCGCTGTTCAAATGCGTGACCAATGGAAGGGCCCGTTTGGCATCATCTCATGCAATCACCTTTGGCAACACGATTCTTTCTATGGGTTGGGTCATGTCTGTAGGCTAGGGTTTCTCGTTGATCAACCCCTCTACTTCGTCGCTGCTCCCTTTGATATTTTTAATGAAGCCAATGCACGGAGTTGGAGGTACAATACCATACAGCGAATAGGTAGCTTGTACGATTTCTCAACGATTTGTACTGGCCACACAGCCAGTGACCGAGTCGAAACTATTCTCTTTAATTTCGTAAGGGGAAGCGGAATACGGGGGCTTTCCTCACTTGGTTGGAATAGGTGGTTTATTAGCAGTTATCCAAATCGGTATCATTTTGCCAATTTCGAGGGCACGGCTTCTAACCAGAGCAGTGCTTTTTTCGATCCCAAGCCCCCACCTTTTGAGCCCCCACCTTGGTCAGAGGCTGTGTGGTCCCTTCTCCATCCCAACCAACCTCAGCCCGCACTTTCTCTACTAGAGAAGCAGCAGCGATTTAAGTGGTATCTCCTCTTGGCTCAGTTTTTTCAAGAAGGACAACCGATTTTAAGGTTACGCTACTTAAAGTGAGAGGGGGACGCGATGGGATGGGGGTTCGATGGGATGGGGGGCAAAGCCCCCCACAACCCGTGCATCCCTTGCACCCCTTTAGGGGTGCATGGGATGCAAGGCCATCGAGGGGGCAGGGGCGTGGGGTTCGATGGGATGGGGGGCAAAGCCCCCCACAACCCGTGCATCCCGTGCACCCCTTTAGGGGTGCACGGGATGCAAGAGGGGGGAGGGAACCTCCCCCAACCACAGCCCGTTGGGGCAGGGGCCCCAAAGGCCATCGAGGAGAGAAGTACCAATTTGGTAAAATATAATAAGGAAATGTGGAGAAAAGCCACGTAATACTTCAAGAAGGGGGAGTCTTGTTAATAAACGCCGGGCTAAGCAAAGAGCATACAGAAGGCTAGTAAGATCTTTCGGTCGGTCGCAGTCCCTTGCCTCGCCATTGTGCCATTGAGCCTACCAAAATTAAATTATATAGAAGTAAGGAGTATGGACGGCAAATCTATGGCCCTGCAGTCAGGGAGAGCACGGGATGCAAGCCTTTGTTCCTTCCTCGTCTTTAGTACGACATTCTTTGGTATTAATAGGTCTTTAGCAAGTCAAAGAATGGGTTCATTGATTCGACCACTATTGTCTATAAGCCGAAATGATGTTAAGAAATTGTGTCAGTTTTGGGGATTGCCAGTCTACCCAGATGTTACAAACCAAACGATTGCCTTTTCTCGCAATCGCCTCAGGAAACAGGTGCTTCCTGCCCTAAGGGTGGCCCTCAATCCACAAGTAGACCGCGTATTGTCACAATCAGCCGAGATTATGTTTGCTGAACGATTGGAGCAAGATCTTTTGGCATTGAAGCTTTTGCGAGCTTATCAATATGTTCCGAGGCTCGAGCGCGGTCGCCCAGGAGAGAAAAAGGGGAATCAATCAAAATGGCAACCCCGTGTTATGGAGCGTCAACTCGGCCAACGTAGCGCCGGAGCCCTTGTCGGGCATATGAAGCCCCGGCTTTGTTGGGATAGGGTTCGTTGGCCACTCCCGGCCGTGCATCCCTTGCATCCCATGCATCCCGAAGGGATGCAAGGGATGCAAGGGATGCAAGAAGGGGATGGGGGCCTGCAATCAGATGAGCAAAACGCCAAGCCACTGCGAGATCTTCGCGGGCCATGGATTCTTTGGAATGGGGAAAGGGCCCCGCAGCCCCCGAGGGGGGCCAAAAGGCCTTTGACGTCAGTCGATATGTTTGTTGTACGGGCCACGTGGGGCGACTATGGCCGAACATTGGCTGTCAAGTCCCGCAATCTTCAAGCTTTTTGGCTTGGGTTCGAGAAAACTAGTGCCATTTTAAGCGCGAAAGACCCTTGCCATCGCCAGAAACAATGCATACATCTGCTGCACAAACGGCGAGGGTGTCTTTTTCTCCCACAGTTAGGCATCTTTTTTACGAATTCGATCTCACCCCCTCTTGCATCCCATGGGATGCATGGGATGCAAGAGGGGGTGGCCAACGAACCCCCTGCCAATGTTATTCCTCGATGGCCTTGCATCCCTTGCACCCCTAAAGGGGTGCATGGGATGCAAGACCATCGAGTCCGCAAAGTTTTTAAAATAGCCAAGGATTCCACACTCGTTAGCGAGTGCCTAAGTAGTGGCTCTCAGCCCCAATTTTGCAAGGGCACTTCCCCTCTACACTGAACTGGCAGACCTTCAAACTCGTTTAGCGAAACACTCTGGGGTTAGCGGGTTACTCGTTCAGCTAAACGTCGAACATCTGTGAGGCTTTCGGTAATCAGGCCTCCCAGGGGTTCGTCGTTTAGCTGAACGGGTTTGTCGTTTCGCTGAACAGATTCGTGGGGATGTGGGCAGGGGCCCCCACAACCCTCGATGATCGAGGGAGCTGTGGGGCCCCTTCCCTATCCCAGCGAGGGGGCTATGGCCCCCCCCCCGGCCCACACGTGGAAAGGCTTGCCTGTCCGACAGAACGCCAAGCCCTTGTGAGGCTTTACAGGCCTACGGACCTTGCCAGGTTGGCAATTTACAATTATAATTATAAGGAACAACTAGTACCCTTAACCACAAATTAGGCGTTGCTTATTCTGTACAATAAGATGTGCGCGTCCCTTTTCTTGCCCGCTTGTCCGAGCGCAGGTAAGCTAATTAAAGCAGTAAGCGTAATCAACCCAGGTTGACAATTAATTATATTACAGTTCCATACCAGCACTCTTGCCGCTCTAGTGGCACCAGCCAAGCAACTACAACTGAGTCTTACACCCGGTCGTCATCAATTGGCTGGGTATTTTGCACAGGAGTAACGGAGTAACAATGAACGTTTAAATTCATTAACGTGCGAGACGAATTAGGGAGAGGCTTCTCAGCGAAGGCAGCTTCTAAAAAACCTGGGTCGATGAAGGTTTTGGGGTGTTGTTTTAGTCGGCCATTCCTCTCTTGCATCCCTTGCATCCCTTTGGGATGCATGCATGGGATGCACGGGTGGCCCACGAACCCCAAATATTTTCTGTTTGTCTGCCCAGTTCACGGGGTTCAAATGCCACCCCCCGACGGAACGCTGAACGGGCGGCCAACGAACCCCATACCAACGAGGGGGTAGATCCCTACTGAGACAACAGCTATCAGCTTGGTTACACCGCTGCTCAGCGCCGCCAGGGGCTTCGCCTAATTTCCGCCAATACGGATTTAGGGTAATCCAATACGGATTTAGGGTAATCTTGCACTTGCCAGTTCAATGTCATTGAAGTAGACTTTAAATGGGTAAACCAATTCTTTACAATGGCAGTAAGCACGGTTTCTTTACTCAACACCGTCTCTTTAACCCGCGGATCGCCACCCTTCTTATGGGACACAGCGTAGTAAACTTGTATCGTTCATCTTGATTAGTTACACACCCCCTGTCCAGCAGTGACTTAACGTTTTGCTACTACAACAATGGAGAAGTGTGCACCATTTCGACCACTGTAGCACGCTGTGCTCCCCATCTCATCTCTGCAAGTGACAGATGTTGTTTCTATTTAGCTTATGCTTCACAAGTATTCGGCTGTGGTTGGGGGAGTTGCTGCGCATGGGTTGGGGGAGTTGCTGCGCATGGGTTGGGGGAGTTGGGGGGCAAAGCCCCCCACGACCTCCCCCATCCCCTGCCCCTAAGACCTCCCCCATCTCCTGCCCCCAAGACCTCCCCCCTTTTCCATCCCATGCACTCCTAAAGGGGTGCACGGGATGCATGGGTTGTGGGGGGCTTTGCCCCCATCCCATCGAACCCCCATCCTATCGAACCCTACGCCCCTGCCCCCATCTACTTGATAGAAAAGAATTACCAAAAATTCTAAATATGAACATAAATTTCTTTGCTAATTTATTTAGGCTTTCCCGCTTAGTGGGCAAAAGCGGCCATTCTTTTTTGGTAACCACCCGGAGAAGATCAAGAGATTTCTTAGTTACAACGGTTACGGAAAGCTTCTATCTTGCCATGTATTTTACCTTTCTGCTATTTATTGTAGGGCTTGCGGCGTCATTGAAATGGCGGTATAAAGACCAGCTTGTTTCAGGCTTTATTCGGAACAACTTACCGGCTGTGGGCAATCCTTCCAATCAGATCACCTGGGAGACATTTGAGCACATTGGAAGCAAAGAGCTAACGCCGCAGCAACGAGGGCCCCTCTCCCTTTTGGTTGATAGCCCATTTGTGGAGCGGATCGATATATACAATGACTTGTTGATTATAAAACCACGAACTCCTTGGGAGAAGTTGAAGGGACAAAGGTACATCGGCTTTTATACATCTAACCCTTCTCCGCACGCACAATCAGCCCTCAACATCTCGCCGTCCACAACTGATTTAAGCCACCTTCTCTTGGGCGTCGAGGCATCTCGCCCGTTGGGGCCACCTTCTGTTTTGGCCAGCTCGGCCCGACTTCACGTGCCGGCTCGTGGATTTGTGGAATTTTCGCCCTTGGCTCACACCCTCCCTCTCGTTGACCACGCATCACAGGGCCGGATCCCACAGGTTTCACAGGTGAGGGGGGGGGAACCCCCCCAAAGCCTTCCATCCGACGAGTTCGGCGTTTTGATGCAAGGGCGATCTTCGAACCCTCTCTCTCCAGTTTCCAAATTTGAACAGCCTGCAGACTTAATGGTAACAATAAGCGATCAAGGCACACTGGAAGGAGCAGCGGGCCACTCGCATGGTTTAAGTGGGGTCGCGGGCTCCACTCATCGCAAAGTAGGTGTATTCTCCTTGTCACCGATTAAAAAATGGTTTTACCAATTTTATGACCAGTTAGACGAAATACCTTATAAGTTAGGCTCAACGAAGCTATTGCCTGATAATCTTGCTGTTATTAAGAACGCAAAACCCCTAATTGACAATTCTCGAAGGGAAGAGGAACCAACTGCCGACAAACTTGTTCAACAAAACGCCCAACCCCTGGGAGGCCTGGGAGGCCTGGAAGGACTCCCGGGCGCTACGTCGGACGCGCTGGGTGAAAGTTACCACCAGTTCCAGGTACCGCTGGACAGATTACCGGACTGTGGTGTTGGGACCCTTCCCCCTCTTGCATCCCTTGCATCCCTTGCACCCCCTAAAGGGGGTGCATGGGATGCAAGGGATGCACGGCCGGGGGTTCGATGGCCACCCCTGGCCAGCGAAGGGGCGGACAACGAGCCTCATCCCCCTTCCTCATCCTCACTTGTGAGCTCTAAGTCAGATATAAGTCGGTCTCAATTGCCGGCACTTCTCGATGCCACACATGTGGGGGCTACATCCGCAAGCCTCCAGATGGGGGCTTCAAAGTTGAGCAAAAGGTGGGTACGGGGAGTGGAACTAATTCCGGGGTATGCGAATAGCCTGATCGGGGTTAAATCCATGGGCCCATTTGGCCGGGAGCTCCAGGGGGCCGGGGTACGGAGCCCTCAAAATCTTGGGGTTGGGGGAGTTGCTGCGCATGGGTTGGGGGAGGGGACCTCCCCCATCCCCTGCCCCCAAGACCTCCCCCACGCAACGGCCCGTAAGGCTTTGCCATCGTCGCGCAACGAGCAAGGAGTGAAGCCTTTCCGTACCAGATCCCATGCGACTGAGGTGGCTCCACGGAGATTGGAAGGATTAGCTATGAAGCGGCAGGCCTTTACAAAAGAAGCTCTTCTATCGCTTAGGTCAGACGGTTTGGTTGAACAACTTAACCAAGATTGGGCACCTTTGCCTCTATTACTCAACGAGCTGAATTCTACTGAGGTGACAACCGCTATCGAAGAGGGGGTCAAGGCCTTAGAAATAGGCTGGGAAGAGGTGCTTGCCCTTCTAAGTGACTCAGTTTCAGGCCTCACAGGGGTTCGGCGTTCCGACGGACGGGTGTTGCAAGCAATTAAACAGGCTCCCACTCGCTTAATGTCTGGATACAGCTATCCAGATTCAACGCGGACAAAGCTTGTGCGCGATCTTACTCATTGGGCGGTAAGATATGTGTTTGATTTGCATAAAGCAGCCGCAACTCTGCTTCTTGCGGAGAAAGAGATTCTTCTTCCAGCTAGCCTCTCGTTGCCTCTCGCTCACTCCGCAGCTCAAGATTCAGCTGGTGCCAAGCCTCGAACCGATCGGCAGATGACGCCACTCCCTGTAGTAGAGATCGACTATCGGCCAATTTCCTTAAGTGGATTAGCTTCTCTTCGAGACGTGTTGTCCGGGCTAAAGATTGAAAGCCTTGAGAGCGAGCTTGATGATATTCCAATGCTGGAGACAACCTATCAGGGACCTGCCGTAGCAAGAGACAAAATCACTAATGACCTTGTGGGGGTTGGGAGGGAAGAATTGGCAGCGTGGGTAGCTAAAGCAATTCACGGCTATGGACGTGGTGCAACATTAGGTGTCGACCTCGACCCAGAGGCGACCTTGTCCTTGCGCCAAAGCAACCGTCTTGGGAAGAAGGAGGTACTACGGGGTGAGCCTTTAGTGCACGAAAAGGTTTTAGCTGCAGTACGCCCTCGTATAGGCATTGACACTGGGATTAGAAGGGACAAAACAGAGCAGGCTGATAACAGTATTGAGCCAGCCTCACTTTCTTTGCCGCCAATGAAAAGCAACAAGATAGCCCCAGAGCAGTTTCTGACTGGCTTCGTTCCGAAATTAAAAGATCCATCCCAGGTTGTTGCATTAGAAAGGGGTGACGAGGCACCATTCTATCCTTTAGAGATTGTTTTAACGAAAGCGGCGCCCTTTTTTGAAGAGGAGCAAGAGGTGCTCTCCTTGAAGCCAGATGAATGGCGCAACATTTTCAAAGGGGTAGTTGTCCAGGCAATCGAAAACAAGGCAAGCTTGGACAAGATCGAGGTCTTGCTACCTTCTATTGCGGTGGTACACAGAGATCCTGGGATGCGGCTAGAGGGCGAAAACCGGGTAGGCCTTTCGGGCCTTGGGGGTAGGAGATGGGGGAGAGAATCTCCCCCAACCCATGCAAACCAGCACTCCAACTTCGATAATCAAATGCAAAAGGGCCATCTCGTCGATAAACATGATCGCCATTTGGGCCAGCATACAGGTTCACCTGGCAAAGCCGGCGAACTGGCCAGGGTGCTTACTTCTCAGGAATACGCCAACTTTGCTATCTTAATTGCACAGAGCAAGCGATTTGTCGGAGAATGCAACTACTGGCCAATTACCGATCCCAGACCTGCTGAAGTGCTCCAAAAAAGGTTCCCGGGGTTCGTTAAGATGTGGGCGGGGGATAGGAAAGGGGCCACATACCACAGCCAGTTAGGGCAGGGGCCCCAAAGACCATCGAGGCTTCACAGGTGTTCGGCTATGGTTGGGGGAAGGAACCTCCCCCACGCCCCTGCCCCCAACCGTCGGACGGGTTGCATTGCGCAGCAATGCACGGGAGGCCATCGCTTTCAAGCTAGTAGGTACTCCAGTGAGCAAGAGTTTATGAACGACCAAGGAGATGGCACAGCAACTCCAAGGTTGCTGTGCCACTACTTGCCTTTAAGCCAAATAGCGATCCCTGAATCTTCAACGAAGCAATCGATCTCCGCTGGTAATTACCAGAAGCGCCTCACGTCATTCACGGCGCGTTATCCTTTTAATCGCCAACCACATTTTTCATCAACGTCGAGCTCCTTCCGTCCGACAGAACAGCGAACAACAGTGTGGCCTGTTGTCCAGAGCAAGCAGCAAATGTTTTATCAGCTTTGGGAGCCAGTCACCGCAAATTCTTGGATGATGTTTTACAAGCTGTGCTTTGCATTTTGGATTCAAGAGATGGGGAAAGATTTCTACAAACGATACGGCAAAGAGATTATCCTCTACGCATTGAATCTTCTTGTGGCTCTAGGATTTGATGCACAAGGCATAATTGAAGACCTAGGGCTAGAAGAGTCACCCATCCGAGTTATAACCAATGGGAAACGCAGATTTGGGGACATTGCAGGTATAGACTCCATTTTGCCGGAATTGGGGGAGATAGTTTGGTTCCTTAGAAGTTCTGGTCGCGGTGGCCAGGTGCCTAAGGGGATCCTACTTGTGGGTCCACCAGGAACTGGGAAGACTTTCGTGGTGCAGGCCATTGCTGGGGAGGCAAAAGTGCCAGTCCTCGTCCAATCAGCGAGTTCCTTAACGGATTCAGGGCAAAAGCAATCTGGGTCGCAGAAATTGCGAGATTTGTTTGACCGAGCAAGACAGCTTTCTCCCTGCATACTCTTTATGGACGAGATTGACACGTTGGGGGTGTCGCGGCCGCACGTTATCGGGAACACCATGGGTGCCGATGAACTCCTTGAATCTATAGAAGGGGGTGGTAGACAACACGAGGATGCCACCAGCTTGACTGGAGCTGTAAGGGGATTGAGGCAACTCAATGACGCCACCCCTGAGCTGGACCCTTATCGCTCTTTTCCTCCTTCGCCAAGAGCGAGCAGCGAGAGCATGTTAGACGGGGATGAAGATGATCGACCAAGGGATGAAGCCCCCGTTTTTCGAGAGGGGGAGGGAGATCCACAGGATTCACCTGGCTTGGATCCGTCTGTGATCGAGGTGATTGAGTCTCACAATGAAGAGCGCCGAACTAGACAGGAGCGATTGGCGCTCCTTATGCAATTCTTGATGGAAATGGACGGGCTACGGGCTCTTCATGGGGTTGTTGTTATAGGAGCAACAAATAGGCCAGCGGTTTTGGACCCAGCGTTTACTAGGCCAGGTCGGTTTGAAAGGATTCTTTGCCTCCAGCTTCCTGGAAAACAGAAGCGGATTGAGATCTTAAAGCTTTACAGCAAAAACCTGGGTTTCACCAATGTCACTCCAAATGTTGATGTCAATCAATTAGCTGGTGGCGCATGGGACTACCTGGCCAACAGAACGGCTGGGTGGAGTGCAGCGCATTTGGCAGCAGCAATGAATCAATCTGCAATACGGGCGATAATCCAAGAGACGGCGCACACAATCGAGACGGTGGAGCATGGCATAAGTGCCATTACAAGGAGATCGTTTCAAGTAAGCTCAGACCAATTGTCTCACGCCTTTGCCTTGCATCCCTTGCACCCCTTGCACCCCCTAAAGGGGGTGCATGGGGTGCATGAGATGCACGAGGTGGCAGCAACAGAAAATGGGCTGCTTAATCCTGACATGCCATTCCTAACAGTATTCCAGCAATCATCAGATTCTGTAGCGGGGGATTCGTTGGGATGGCGAAGTTGGGGGAGGGTACCTCCCCCACGCCCTACAGACCGTTCGGGCGGGGGTGCCAAAGGCCGTGCATCCCATGCAAGAGAGGAGGACTATTGGTCAGCGAATCTCTCCGTAAAATTGTCGCGAACTTCCACTGGGTCACATAGGCAAGGGGCTGGCTTGACTGGAAACCGGGGGCCTTTATCAATCGCTAGATGGGCCTATTATCAAGCTGGCAAAGCTGTGTTGCAAACTGCCCTGCCGCTCCACCCACCTGCAGCCTTTTTTCCGCTTCGTCCTCAACCCTTTGTCAAGTCCTCGTCTGACTTGGCCAAGCTAGTTGCTTCGACCTACCAACAAGGAAGCCTCGAGCCCCATCGTCGAGTTGTGCTCGAGACAAGGCTGATCGGGTTGTACGCTGGTAAAGCGTCAGAGATGCTGGCTTTATCAGCCTATGGGCGCGCTGGTGAAAGGGCCAATGCCGGATTTTTTGAATCCTTGCCAAGCCGCCAGAAACAGAGTCAAGGCACATCGATCTCTCAATCGGATCTTGGGATTGAAGAACTCACATTTGCAGGAGTTGTCGCGAACGTGATGATCACTTCCTGGTATCTGTATTCAAAACGCGTTGCATTGCAAAGGTTGAGTTTGTCTACAATTGCTCGCAACACGGAAGAGATTGATGACCCTGTTCTCCTTGATCTTTTTCGGCATCTCGAGGAAGACCAGGAACATCAAGTGGAAAGGGCAACAAGACACTCACAGAGGTTTCAAAAGTGGTCATCCCCTTCTTGGTGGCAGACGCAGGTGATGGCAGAGGCGGCGTTAGTTGAACCCGGATATTCCGAATGGTATCGCATCTATATACCAGATCCGGAAGAGACCGAGCGAAATATCGATTGGGTACCGCCTGAAGACCATTACCATGCAGTAAATGCTAATCAATTGAGAAATGTTGCCAAAAGGGCACCGAAGGGGGTGACGAAAACCACTCTATCCCCGGCTCCAACTAGCACCAACCGGGCAATTCGGCACCGATCAATGGGTTCTCTTACTGCAATTACATGGAATGACCTATATTTGATAAACCGAGACTACATCTATCACGGTTTGATAAATAGCTGCTTCCAGAAGGCTTTTCTGCTTTTAGATAGGCGTCGGGAACTTGTCGATTTCCTCTCTGATCATTTGATACGATATGATCTTCTTCGTCAATACGAAATTGAACAGATTTGTAGCAATTTCGGCTTAGACGAGCGTCTCTCTACTGATACTACTGGAGGTGCTCACCCGTCTCACAAAACACCGAACCCGTTTAGCGCTTGGGGGAGGGAACCTCCCCCACAGCCGAACCCGTTCGACGGAACGCCTTGGGGGGTTCCCCCCCCCCTCACCTGTGAGGCCTTGGGAGGTATGGGCAGCCTGGAACGCCTGTCAAGCGGGGGCGTCCCGTCGGACGATATGAGGTGTCAACTTGACACCTCGATGCCCGCTGATCGGAAGCTCAGCTCTTTTGAGAATTCCCCACGGATAGTTCAATCGCTCCAGCACTCATCTTATGTAATTGAGGCTGGTTGGGGTTCTACCTCACGTCGACGGATTTCTCGCTTTATCGATTTTGATTTCGTTAAGCCGTGCTATCTAAAACGCGTAATCTGACATCTCTCTGGGTTGTGTTTAAAGCTAGGTGATCGGGAGGATTTATAGAGCTGTTTGGGTTTGAAGACGATTGACTATTAGAGACTATTGACGGTTAAACCCAGGGCAAAGCCCCCTGCGGGCCACCGCAAAGTCGTGTAATCAACACTTGGAGTTCGATGGGCTGAGTCCAGGAGCCCCTTACAACCCGTTCAGCGAAACGCCTTGGGGGGGTTTCCCCCCCTTCACCTGTGAGGCCTGGCCAAGGTCGGGGTGACATCATCAACCGTGCTAACCTAGGTATGGAAGTAATGCACGAGCGTAACGCTCACAACTTCCCTCTAGACCTAGCGTCTGTGGAAGCTCCTGCTGTAAACGGCTAATGCCTTGCATTGCTTGGGTTGGGGAGGGACTCCTCCCCTACCAGAGCACCGTATCACAAACCAACTCTATCTTTCACACCTGTTGCATCGCTTTGCTATGCATTTCCATTGTTTGCCAATAAGCAGCCAATTAACACTCCACAGATAATAAAAACAGCTCATAGAATTAGAAAGAGGCTCTCAGGCTCTGTGCCTAAACCCTCCGCAGATAACAAAAACAGATCGTAGAAATAGAATTAGGATTTTAGGCTCTGTGCCTACTGCTCAGTCAGATTACTGCCCCCTCGCTGGCCGTTGGGGCCGTGGGGGCAAGGCCTCCTCTTGCATCCCTTGCACCCCTAAAGGGGTGCAAGGGATGCAAGAGGAGCTAGCCATCGAACCCCCAGGCAAAGCAACTGCCCCGTGCCTCCCTTCGGGAGGCAAGGGCTCGACGGCCGCTCCGACCTTGGCCAGGGACTGTGTGACTCCTGCTTGGCCGGCAATGGTCCTTGCCCCACCAATTTCACGTGCTATTGCCTCAACAATTTCACCTCCTATTGCCCTATTGCCCTGATGTCATTGCGGAACGCTTCTTGACTTTCCTTGTTTTGGTCTTTGTGCGCCTCTAAATAGTTCAAGAAGTTATTGATTTGACCGGTCATGGCTCTCTGTGTATCCACTAATAAAGTTCGGATGTCAGCTACTGCGGTTGTCACCGAGTTGAGTCCTTCGGCTATTTTTTCGGTTGTTCCCCACGGATGCAGCTCTCCCGACGCCATGGAGAAGGGGGATGAGTGCTGCGATTGACTGGTAGACCCAGGGGTTTGATGGCCGGGGGGGACAACACCAATATCTTCCAGAATTACAGATTGCGGAAGCATTGCGTGCTCGGATGAAACTCCGCCCCCCTTTATCCAGTGGTAAGCTTGGACGGGGCAGTGCTGAGCCTGGACGGGATGGGCCAGATGGATTCCCACTAGGCGCTAAAGCGTGGGTGCAAACTCTTGTCAATGACACTAAAGGGGAAGGGATGCGGGGAGGTCTTACAACTGCCGACTCGCCCGTATTTCCGGATGATGCTACAACTTGGTCTTCCATTTTTGTCTCTACGTTATTTTTTAATCAAAAATTTCAACCTCTTTCGTGCATCGCAAAGCGATGCAACCACCTCGTCGGGCCGGGGTTCGAAAGCAACCCCTTCAACGCGTGCATCCGGTGCAAGTGCATCCAGTGTCTTGCCGGTGCACCCGGTGCATCCCTTGCATTTTTAAGGGATGCACTGGATGCAAGAGGTGCAAGAGGCAAGGATTAGTTGAATCCGCCTAACAATTTCACAAAGCCGATCTTGACAAAATTGACAAGACTGATTTAATATGTTATTGTTTATAACAATCAACAAACTCGTACAATCAGCTCTAAGGTTGCTTTTTTGGTTTTTCAAATAGAACTTTTTTAACTTTGTTAACCAGCTAGCTCTTTTTTGAGATGACATTATATATGCAAACCATCCATTTCGATGCGTTTTAGTCTGTCATTGATCTGTTTGCAACCGTTTCATTTGATTTTTTGCCGTTATTGGCCGAATCCTGTCCCTTTTCATTGGCTTTCAAGCGTTTCAATACGGTCTCGCGCTGTTTTTGACCTCTTTGGGCCCGTTTCTGTGCGTTATCGACCGTTTCTATGTATTTGTACACGGCTTGAGGGGCTTTGCCCTCCATGCAATGCCTTGAATGTCATGATTTGCTTGTAATTTCCCGGCCCATTTCAAAAATTTTGTCTTTTCTAGAGCGTTCTTAAGCATTTCGGACCGGACAAAAGCTATAAACTGAAGAATGCAACAATGAACTTTACACTACAATATCAACCTTTTCTGGGTCCAGCTCAAGGTATTACAACAACTAGCTTTGCCGAGCAGTGGATCATCCACAACCTGGAAATTAATGACGCAGCCGTGACGAAGCTGTCGGGTAACCACGGCATATACAGTCTATACGAGGCTGAGTGTGCCCAGGCTAATAGATTACCGCTTTCTCGGATTGCCTTTTCAAAAAAGATTGAACAATTCGTAAGAACCAGAAATTGCGCCTTCCTGAAGACCAGAACCAGGGATGGAGTGGTTTTTGAGGGAGTGGGCTTCACTCCGGAGGCAAGCCTCAAAGAGAAGGCACGTGTTTACAATAAAGCACGCCTAGAGGAAGAAGCACGCCCCCACGAGATAAAGGAGAGGGCAGGTTTAAAAGAAGAGGGATCCCAAAAAGAGGCATCTCAAGAAGAGAAAACCATGTTCCCAGTCAAGGAAGTACAGCATGCCTGATTCTTGCCCATCGAACCCAAAGGTTAGCCGGGGAAATTAGGAACATTATGTATGAAACTAAAGAGCAAAGTAACAAGTGCACTGGCTATTGTTGTATTTGTAAGCTTCTCCTTCTTTCCGCGAAAGGCTTGCGCAATGAAGCAACCACCAGAGCCATCACTAGCACACTTCATGCCAAAAGAAGAGGTGGCATCTCCAAGTAAGGAATTTCTACCTGAAATTCAAACACCCGTCAAAGCCTCAGACATTTCAAAACAACCAGACGTACTGCAACAAGAAACAAAGTTAGACAAAACACTTGCCCCTTCTCCATCTGATCAAGAGCTGATAGGTGCTGGTGAGAGTCTAGCACTTCGTGCCCCAAGTTTAACACACACAACAGTCTGCTCGAGTTAGTCGCTCAACTACTTCAATTACTTCAGCACAAAGTGTAACAGCACGATCACGTGCAGCTAGTGGTACAGGAGGACAAACAGGACCAGACAGACAATTAGGGAGAGGCAGTTCAAACTCCTCGGGTCCTGGAGGTAGTGGGCCAAGTCAACGCGCCTTAGCTTCGGCCAATTCATCCATACTGGGGTCTCAAGGCTTACGCAATTTAGCAAACAAGTTTGGCGACTGCTGTGGTTGTAGCACAATCGTCGCAGGACGTCGAGAACGTTTTTTTGATGCACCTACAGCAAGAGAAAAGCGAGAATTATGGAATGAGGCGGTTGCCAAGCATATTCCCGCTGAACACAAGCCATTACCTCTAACAAAAAATTTAGATCATCGAGAAAATCTTGAAAACGGCAACAAAATTTTTGATGTAACCAAGCCTTCATATGTTTTTGCTCACAACGACGAAGGAAGAATTAAGAAACACGTACAACAATTAGCAAAATCAGAAGCCGAATCTTCACAACCCGTAACTCCTACAAGAACAAGCAACAAAACAGCAGTAGGGTTAAATCAAGGCACTCTTTACGATCCCGACAAGATTCTCTTTGAGGTTAGCATTCCTCCAGGACACTACATTGAAGCTTTCAGATTCATGAACCACTACGCAGAAAAAACAAATTCTGTAGACAACCGAAATCATAAGTTAGATCTTGTGACTCTGGGAGCACCTGGACATCCTGAGACAATTGAAGGTTTAGTAGGCACTGATTGGTCGCATTGTTCTACTGGCGATCCAGACAGTTCGACACACGCCGATCTTTATATGCAGAAAGGTAAAAAGTGGGCCTGTGTAGGGGCCGTAAGCAATCACACAGGGATTGCACGAGACCTTAACAATGAAGGCAAACTCAAACGAGATGCAACTTATAAGCGATAACTTATAACCTACATTTTTGAAACAACTATCAAACGCTTACATGACTGACTCCAAACGCGATCTCAGGAAACCAATATCTTACTGTTGCGAACAGATGGAAGCGGAACTCTCTAGAGGTGACATAATTGATTATGAGTGGTGCACGAGAGACTATATCCTAAGGAGTTCAGTTACACCCCAAGTCCAGACATGCGTGAACTTTTGCCCTTTTTGTGGCAAAGATGTAGCAAAGTATTCCGTATATGACGAATACTTGGAAGCCTATGACAAGGCAAAAGAGGCGGATCCAACACTGCCAGACATTCTATGTGATTCAGAGTTAGAGGAGTTTCAAGAGAACTTTCTCCGAACCTGGGAAGCAGAGAACGAAACAAAAGACAATTGAGAAGAGAGGTGTATCGGGCTTAAGCACAATCTGGAGAGTCAAACACCGGTAAGGCCTAGCCAACGAGGGGGAGGCTTCTTGAGCTGTGGCCTTTTCAAGCCGTGCATCACTTTCCTCCCTTGCATTCCTTGCATGGGGTACATGTTACCCCTTTCAATCCCGGGTCCATTCGCTGCGCTGCGCGCGGCACCGCCGGCTTTAAGGGGGGCAAAACCGTGCATCACAAAGCGAAGCAACTCAGGCCACGAAGAAGAGGAATATCAAAGTAAAAAATCATCTCCCCGATGGGTCGATAGTTGTCAAATCATCTCCCCGATGGGTCGATAGTTGTCAAATCATCTCTCCGATGGGTCGATAGTTGTCAAATCATCTCTCCGATGGGTCGATAGTTGTCATGTTAAATGAATTGCAAAATGCTGTAATTGTAGGAGGTTTATTGGGTAGGACCATGATACTCGAGAGGTACTATGAAGACGAGGACACCGAGGAAGTACTATGAAGACGAGGACACCGAGGACGAAGAGGAAAACGAAGAAAATCTAGACAGATTTTTATTAAATGGTAATCACACTCACGCTGAATTTGTAGATTGGCTTTATAAACTGTTCTGGGACCCCCTATGTCAGGGGGGGGGGGGGTATAACCCCGAGGTCTGTACAGTTCCCACTAGAGCATATGAGTTTGGAACAGCTTATCGAGCTGAGCTGTTACCATATTATGAAACTTGGTATAAGGTGAGAAATTCAAACTTCGCCCCTAAGAAGACTGTCCCGTCCAACATCAAAAAGCTGCTAAAAAACCCCATTTCGTTAGCAATGTGGTATCTTGCTGACAGCACGTTAAGGACGAACGTATTTGAGGATAATCCTTTTGAGGATTATGCCTGTCGCTTTGGGATTGATAAATACTCGTTAGAGGAGAACAGGCTTTTGAAGTCCTGACTCCAGGATAACTTTGGTATTGTTCTAACCATGGGGTTGTGTGGGGCTTCGCCCCCCCCCATCCCCCATTGTGAAGACCATTCTTTCTGAATTACACGCAGATAAAGATCGAGAGCCCTCCTCTTTTCTGGGCACAGAGATTTACAACTTGTGCTTACGACATTTTAAATTTGGACCCTTAAAAAAGGTTGTCTATTCATTCGTAAAGGCCGAGCTAACAAGCATGCTTACTAAGCTGGAGGGTTTAATGTAATTTCATAACTACTGATCCGAAAAGGGAGACCGCCGCCGTTCACAAGTAAAGGGTGATGGCGGTGTTAACACACCAACCTCTTGATCTTATCACCATTTTATCACCAGGAGGGATCTTGATTGCTCAAAGAGAAGAGAGGGGGTTTGATGGGATGGGGGCAGTTGCTTCGCATGGGGTGGAGTTCGTTGGGATGGGGGCAGGGGCCCCCCTGCAAAGCAACTACCCCCAACTCGCTGAACGGGTTCACAACTTTCCTTTAATTTGAATGCATTGATGTAAATTACCACAAAACATGTACCAACCTCGCGATCGAGAAGTGGAGCTGCCGTCTAAAGGCAAATTCATGCGTAAAAACGAAAGTTTTCTGCTATAATACTAAGTATTGGTAGCCTACAATCATTTTGTTTCCTTCAGGCCTATGTTAACTTTAAAGATTTTCGTTTACACTGTTGTAACCTTCTTCGTTTCTCTGTTTCTTTTCGGCTTCCTTTCTAATGACCCTGCCCGCAACCCAAATGATCGATAGATCAAACACAACAGAAGGGGTGCAGGTAGCTACGATTCTTTTGTCAGCTTAAGGCTTGGGGTTCGACGGGATGGGAGTTCGATGGCCACCCCTTCGCAGGCCAGGGGCGGCCATCGAGCCCATGCGGAGCAAGGCCATCGAGGGGGTTCGACGGGATGGGGGCCCCTGCCCCCATCCCGTCGAACCCCAAGACCTCCGCCCCCCCAAGGCCTCTACAGCCGAACACCTGTGAGGCCTGCCCGTAAAGTGCCAAATGCCGAAGAGACCGGTGAGACCTTTCTCACGAAATAATTCTACCCCTTACCTGGGTGGTCGAACTCGTTTGTGAACCATGGTTGCTCCCTGGTTGTTTAACCAATTGTTAAAATAAACTTTTTACAACACGTACTATGCCTATCGGTGTTCCTAAAGTTCCATTTCGGTTGCCTGGCGAGCCAACAGCTCAATGGGTCGACCTTTACAATCGATTGTATCGCGAGAGAGTGCTTTTCCTCTGCCAAGAATTAGACGACGAGTTGGCAAATCAACTTATCGGTATCATGTTGTATCTAAACGCTGAAGAGAAGTCCAAAGGACTTTACATTTATATAAACTCACCAGGAGGGTCGGTAACCTGTGGAATTGCTGTTTATGACAGCATGAACTATGTCAAAGCAGATGTTACAACCATTTGTGTGGGAACAGCAGCCTCAATGGCATCCTTTGTCCTTGCAGGTGGGGATCGTGGCAAGCGCATTGCATTGCCACACTCCCGCATTATGATTCACCAACCAGAAGGAGGCAGCCAAGGCCAAGCATCAGAGGTTCTATCCGAATCCTCTGAGGTGATGCGAATACGTCGCCAAGTAGGTAAGATATATGCAGAGAGGACTGGCCAGCCCCTCAGCCGCATTTCGCGCGACATGGACCGAGACCAATTTATGTCGGCCCGCGAAGCGAAAGAGTATGGACTGGTTGATCAGGTTGCTGTAGAATAACAACCCCCGTAACGAGAGCCCTTACATTGTTCAGCAGCGCATCTAGCTATCACTAGCCCGGTCGGGGCTAGTGCTTTGCAGGGGATGGGGGAGGTCCCTCCCCCATTCCCTGCCTCCAAGGCCCTCACAGCCGAACCCCCTGGAGATCCGGGAGGCTGGCGGAGGGGGGTGAGACGTGGCTCCTTCGATGATTTAACCACGGTAGCTCCCTGGCCACCGAAAATTTTAGAGGTGTTTGGCGTTTCGTCGGACGGGGAGCTACTGTGGCCTCCGTCGTGAGTTCTTTTTTATCGGCTTCGACTTGCCTCCTAAGTCAATTAAGTTAATTAAGTTAACCCCACGCGACTACCATTTTCTTAGGGTGTCATGTCAATCACCTTTGGGAAATAGTGATATTAAATAGATGTGACTTTTTGTAGCGCAATTAAGGGATACGAAAATGTTTTGAAAGAGTAAGAAGAATGGCACCTTAGACTAACATGCATGATTTATCCTTGGGGGGGTTCCCCCCCCAGATTTATCATCAAACATTTTGGTAAACTCTGCGAGATGGGCCGCTGCCTGTGTCTTTTTCTATTTTGTGAGTAGGTTATAGAAAATAAAGAAGGGGTTATTGCTCGAAATTAGCCTTAAAATTAAATCCCTTCTGTAAATTTTCTAATACGTCAGAAAAGAGGCTGAATTGACATATTAAACATAAAAACCCTACCTTTTTTCCTAGACACATGAACGAGAAATATGAGAGCGGACATTATCGATGTCTTTAAAGTCGCCTTGGCTGACCGAGGTCAAATCTAATATATATATCAAGTTACGAAGTTAGAGATCAATCTTGCTGAGATCACGCCTATTCGTAAGCTAAGAGCTACAGGACCTTAACAACTTATGAGTGAAGCAACAAATCATTCGTCGGCTTTTCTTCCCTAGTCACCTATTACTAAACTAGTATTCCCCGTCTTTTATATTGAGATAACCAAACCAATTTTTATTACAAATCACTCTTTAAACAAGTTTATTGTGTCGCGAAAAGCGAGGTTTTTAAACCGTAGCGTAGCGTCTTATTAACTACTTCCTTACAATCCAATAGTAGTAAGCAGGGCTCTGGCGAAAAGTAACGCAGAAGGCAAAATACTTGCAAAATTTTACCGATCTGAAAGGGCACAGACCGGACTGTAACCACGCATGTCCATTCGACGAATGGTGCTAAAACTAAAACCTGACTAAGCTAGCCGAAAAGGGTCTCCCGATCGTTTTTAGTTTATCCGATTTTATAGTTTATAAAGGTAGAGCTGGGTGTGGTTGGGGGAGTTGCTGCGCATGGGTTGGGGGAGGGAACCTCCCCCACGCCCCTGCCCCCAAGACCCCCCCCCTCTTGCATCCCATGCACCCCTTTAGGGGTGCAAGGGATGCAAGGCCGTGCATCCCTTGCACCCCTAAAGGGGTGCATGGGATGCACGGGTTGTGGGGGGCTTTGCCCCCCATCCCATCGAACCCCACGCCCCTGCCCCCATCCGCATAGTCGCTTCTAGTTTCTGCAATCTTCTACATCCTACAGCGTAATAATTGCTTCTATTATCTCATTTTTGTTCCACGAACGACTGAACAATTGGCTAACGAATTTCCCCCCTCCTTTTTACCCCCCAAAAATAAGAAAGGGGGTAAAAAAGAGAGATCAAACGACAAATCAACCACTTAGACAGAACTGAGGAGGTGGAAAAGCGTTGGAGGGTGGAAAGCAGCTAATCTAGATTAATCTAGAGGTCGCATAGAAAGAACCGGCTCATTGTCACGGTCAATACCTTTCTCGAAGCCTGCAGCAGCTGCACGAGCTCGACCAGCATGCCACAAATGGCCTACAAAGAAGAAGAACCCCAGGCAGAAATGCGAGGTAGCCAGCCAGCTACGTGGTGAAACAAAGTTCACCGCGTTGATTTCTGTTGCTACACCACCAACTGAGTTCAAAGAGCCCAATGGTGCGTGTGTCATGTACTCAGCCGCACGTCTCTCTTGCCAAGGTTGAATGTCATTCTTCAACTTGTTCAGGTCTAGTCCGTTTGGACCGCGCAAAGGCTCTAGCCATGGGCCACGGAAATCCCAGAATCGCATGGTTTCACCGCCGAAGATGATTTCACCTGTAGGTGATCTCATTAGGTATTTACCAAGACCTGTTGGTCCTTGAGCTGAAGCAACGTTAGCTCCAAGCCTTTGGTCTCTAACCAAGAAGGTAAAGGCTTGTGATTGAGATGCTTCCGGGCCAGTTGGGCCGTAGAATTCACTTGGGTATGCAGTGTTGTTAAACCAAGACATACAGCATGAGACAAATGCCATTACTGACACAGCGGCGATGCTGTATGACAAGTATGCTTCACCAGACCATACAAATGCACGTCGTGCCCAGGCCCACGGCTTAGTTAAGATGTGCCAAACTCCACCGAGGATAAGAAGTGTTCCAATCCAGATGTGTCCGCCGATAATGTCTTCAAGGTTGTCTACACTAACAATCCAGCCGTCACCACCAAATGGTGATTTAAGCAGATATCCAAAGATTACTGCTGGGCTTATTGTTGGATTGCTAATAATTCGTACATCTCCCATATGTGTTCAGACGAGTCGCTACATCGTCCCGTCGAGAAGCCAGTTCTCAACTACTCTACATTTCTGTAGAGATCAGACTATATCTTAACCTTTTGCTTGAAATCCAAACACGAAGGTTTCTGCCGTTTCGGGCACGCTTGTGCCCTACTCCCTTTCGGGATAGTCGTTAGACATTCATACAAAACTCTATGCTTTACGAGACTTTACCTAACCTTACCCAATTCTTCCACTTTGATCCTGACGAGTTTAATCGCCGCGTTAAAGTGCCGCGATTGTTAGCTAAGCCAGCCTTCACTACTGCTTCAATATTCTCAAACTCTTGACCCTCAATACAAACCTTTGTGTAACCGGACTTAATCCTGTCAAGCTCTTTCCAGGTAGGGTATTTCGAATCACGAAGACGTCGCTAAATAGTTGTTTCACTAACACCAACTTCTTTTTGAGCAGCAATAACACTATCATAGACTTTACCGTCTATTTCAATTAACCGACGATAATTGCGAGTAAACGTTGTAATTTGATCGGTATTGTATACAGAAAAGGACTCCTTCTGCTTCTCCTTCTCCTTTAAGATAAGCGCTTCTTCGGTACGCCGTTTCTCTCCGTCGCCCCAAGAAGGACCATGTCAAAGAATACGAAATGAGTGAACCTTTTAAGCCAATTTGATTCCAATCTTGTTGAAGATCGGTGCAATCATGTTGCTTTTGTGCCAATGATGCTGCATGTTTTCCTAAACGAACGAGGAGGTTTTCAGATTCTCCAATGTAGACTCTGTTTTTTGGAATGCAGCGAATCTCATATATACCTGGAACGGCATAGGCTGTCACATCGATCTCATTCTCTGGCTCATTTCCTTGCGTTCCTTGCACAGCTGTATTTATAGACAGTACTTTTTGGTGATTTGGATTCTTGTGTCTTGAGAAGGTGGTGGCAAATGCCACCTTGCTCCAAAGGCCAACTTAAGTCTCATGACTTTGATCAGATAAAGGGTCAGGTAAAGCTTTTTTGTATGGTTAGTACGGGATTGTCTTTCTACATTATACAATGTAGGGTAAGAGATTCCCCGTTTAGACAGATGTTGTAAATCATATTTCTATGAAAGGCAGCCGTAAATGTTAACCGCCGGGTGCCCATGTATCGTAAACCCCACCAAAATAGAGGGCTTTCCAAACAAGCAACCATGCACCAATGCCTAGCACAATCAAGTGAATTCCCAAGATGGTAGTCATCTTGTTCTTGTCTTTCCAAACATATCCGAAGAATGGGAATGACTCCTCTAAGGTTTCAGGGCCTACCAATGAGTGGTAAACGCCACCAAAGCCTAGGACGGCAGACGAGATCAGGTGGAGCACGCCTGACACAAAGTACGGGAATGTATCAATTACTTCCCCACCAGGGCCTACGCCATAACCTAGGGTCGCAAGGTGTGGCAATAGGATTAGGCCTTGCTCATACATTGGTTTCTCTGGAACAAAGTGAGCTACTTCAAACAGGTTCATAGCCCCTGCCCAGAAAACAATCAAGCCTGCATGTGCTACGTGAGCACCAAGCAATTTGCCTGAAAGGTTGATAAGGCGGGCGTTCCCCGCCCACCATGCAAATCCAGTAGATTCCTGGTCACGGCCACCTACAAGCAATGTGCCATTAAAGAGCGTTTCCACGTGGCAAAACCTCCTCAGGGAATACAAGTTTTTCGTGTGGCTGGTCTTGAGCCGCCATCCATGCTCGGATACCTTCGTTCAACAAGATGTTTTTTGTGTAGAAGGTTTCGAATTCAGGGTCTTCTGCTGCGCGAATCTCTTGAGAGACGAAGTCATAAGCACGCAAGTTTAGCGCTAGGCCTAAGACACCAATAGCACTCATCCAAAGACCGGTTACCGGAACAAAAAGCATGAAGAAGTGCAACCAACGCTTGTTAGAGAATGCTACTCCAAAGATCTGTGACCAGAAACGGTTTGCAGTTACCATAGAGTAGGTCTCTTCAGCCTGAGTAGGGTTGAATGCACGGAATGTGTTTGCACCATCTCCATCTTCAAACAGTGTGTTCTCAACTGTTGCACCATGAATTGCACAAAGAAGTGCAGCTCCTAATACGCCAGCCACACCCATCATGTGGAAAGGGTTAAGTGTCCAGTTGTGGAATCCTTGGAAAAAGAGGATGAAACGGAAGATTGCAGCCACACCAAAGCTAGGTGCAAAAAACCAACCTGATTGCCCTAGAGGATAGATCAAGAACACAGAAACGAACACTGCGATTGGTGCTGAGAATGCAATAGCATTGTAAGGACGAAGCTTTACAGAGCGTGCAAGCTCAAACTGACGCAGCATGAACCCAATTAGGGCGAAAGCACCATGAAGAGCTACAAAAGTCCAAAGACCACCCAATTGACACCATCGTGTGAAGTCTCCTTGAGCCTCTGGGCCCCATAGGAAGAGCAATGAATGCCCCATGCTGTTTGCTGGAGTTGACACTGCTGCTGTTAAGAAGTTGCAACCTTCTAGGTATGAACTTGCTAAGCCGTGCGTGTACCAAGATGTTACGAAGGTGGTTCCTGTAAACCAGCCACCCAAAGCAAGATAAGCGCAAGGGAAAAGTAGCAAACCGGACCAACCAACGAACACAAATCGTTCACGGCGCAACCAGTCATCTACTTCATCAAACCAAGTTCGCTTCTCTTGGGGTTTACCAATGGCAATAGTCATATGTTGTAAATCTCCACATAAAAAAAAACATTACCTCAAGGCAGAGGCCACACACTTGTTTGGCTGTAGGGACCTTCGCCTCACAGAGGCCTCCCAGGCCTCCCAGGAGTTCGGCTGTGGTTGGGGGAGGGAACCTCCCCCACGCCCCTGCCCCCAACTCACTGAACGGGTTGGGGTAGCCCATGCTAAGCAACTGCCCCCAACCCAGTTATACTGGATGTCCCTCTGCGCGCAAGAGCCCACTTGAGAGAGTGAGTCTAGCTGGAGAGATGCCTCAAGATAATAGTGCAAGCATTCGCAGTATTGCATATGCTATTGTGTGCTGGTTTAGCAGCTGTATCCAACAGCTAATGCCGCACACGTGCCTCTATGCAATAATTAGAGTGAGTTGTTACTCATATGATAACAACTATGCAGCCGTTTTCAACTTACTACTTTTGGTTTTATCTAACTTAGTTGCAAGTCTATTGCACGGTAATTGAACTGCCGGTAAGCCAAATTTACCCTGGGAAGATTTCTTTCGGCGCACGCAATGCAGGTGCACACACATGTGTTCCACTCCACCCAACTCTAAGCTGTATGCCGGAATGTGGCTTTGTCGCCCTTCATATTAGTTGATTTGCATGCAACAGGGTTTGAACCTGCGGCGCTCTTAATGAGAACAGATTATGAGTCTATCGCTTTCGACCACTCAGCCATGCATGCAGCAGCAATTCTATCAGCAATTGTCCCAATTTGCAACCGAGTGAGGGCCGTTATTTGGGTTGGCGGAGTTGCTGCGCATGGGTTGGGGGAGTTGCTGCGCATGGGTTGGGGGAGTTGGGGGGCAAAGCCCCCCACGACCTCCCCCACCCCCTGCCCCCAAGACCTCCCCCATCCCCCTGCCCCCAAGACCTCCCCCATCGCCATCTCCGCCTCAATTTTAGAGGCGGCTTCGGGAAATCAGTAAAGCAAGGCCTGGTGAATCTTTTAGGCTAGAACAAGTCGATGCAGAGTTGTACGGCAACGCAATTCATCGCTTTCGTTGCCACAAACAGGTAAAACAGGCCGCATCAATTTCTAAAGATACTTATTTATTTTCGGATTAGTCTCAATTCACCCGCCAACATGACGGGAGATCTAACTAGTAAAAACTTAATTTTTATTACTATTCACTAATTGTGCTCTAACTCACTGAACCGGTGGCTTTCGAACCGGTTCAGCGAAACCCCAAACCCGCGAGCCTATCGCCGAATCCGTCCGACTGGGTTAGGGGCAGGGGCAGGGGCGGAGGGGGGGTTCCCCCCCCCCCCCCTTCACCTGTGAGGCCTAGGAGGCCTGTGAAGCCTGGGAGGCCAGGTCGTTTCGACGAAGGAGTATTGAGGGTTGGAGGTGGTCTTCTTCTGTTCAATGGCTAAAAGCCGAAAGTTTATTTAGTATTCTTCACTAATTGGTACCTAGCTCGGGCACGCTTCAACGCGAAGTTAGCCTCTACCTTTTGTTTTTGACCCGACGCTTCAAGCCATTTTGCTTGCGCTTCTTGATAATTTTTTTCTGCTTGGTCTGGATCAATGGCCTCTGGCGATTCCGCCTCATTTACCAGCACAGTTACTTGATTTTGCTTGACGAGTGCGAATCCTCCCATCAAAGCCACTGAAGTCCATTCGGTTTTAGTGCGGCTTAGCATAACCCCCACATCTAGTGCCGTCATTAGGGGGGCATGGTTTGTAAGCACACCCATTTGGCCAGTGTTAGTAGGTAATATAATCTCTTCTACCTCTTGATTAAGAAAGATTCGATCCGGTGTCATAATGCAAACTTGTAATGTCATAAATCTTGAGTTCTCTGTGTTTTCAACGGGCAACATGCCTGACCAAGAGTTGTCTCTTGCCCTCTTTGTAGCCCGTCCGCTGTCAACCGACTATCAATAAGACAAAGAGACCAGTCCTTCTACGTGTTCAATGTCCCACGGGGCGGGCAGATACCACTCTGAAAGGTCAAACCATCAGACTTAGTCCATAAACAGAACAGCAGTAGGATTGCCTTGCAATGAATTCTGTGCCTCCTTCCGCTTCGTGCGCTGGGGGCTCTATATCCGCCCCCTCAATGGCCCAAAGCTCGTTGGGATATGGAAGGGGCCCCATAGCTTCTTCGATTGCCTAGCCATCGGATGGGGGCAGGGGCGTGGGGTTCGATGGGATGCAAGAGGGGGTAGGTCTTGGGGGCAGGGGATGAGGGAGGTCCCCTCCCCCAACCCATGCGCAGCAACTCCCCCAACCACAGCCCCACGTTTGTCATTCATACCTGATTGCTAACAATTAACATAAATAGTATAAATAAGTTTAAAATAAGTTAACTGATGAGAAAATCAATAAGTTAACTGATGAGAAAATCACGGGGAGCATGGACATTTCGAGGATAGAGATCACTGCCCTGTTAGGCGCAAGGCTTTAGAAAGGTGTCAAGAGGGAGTTCTGACTCCTGACGCCGTTTGTCATTACATGCCCGATAGGGCCCAAACCTGTACAATACACGCACCATCCGTGCTTTACTTTCCTGGCTGATCTCTACAGGGTTAGGGTTTCAAAGGACCCCGTCACGGGGGGAAAATCGGCCAACGGAACACCTTTGGGCCAGAATTCCCCCGTGGCGGGGGCCTTTTCCCATCCTATCGAGCCCCCGCTAGGTCTACTTGCTTTGAAGTGAAGCAGCCTTAGAAACAGCTTCATTAATGTCACCTACAAGATAAAAGGCTTGTTCTGGAAGATCGTCAAGCTCACCTGACAAAATGAAGTTAAATCCTTGGATTGTTTCGGCTAGACTTACGTACTTCCCTGGAGAACCAGTAAACACTTCCGCTACAAAGAACGGCTGAGACAAGAACCGCTCTATCTTGCGAGCTCGTGCTACAATCAAACGGTCTTCCTCAGACAATTCATCTAACCCTAAAATTGCAATGATGTCTTGCAACTCTTTGTAACGTTGCAGGGTTTCTTTAACATTTTGCGCACATTGATAATGCTCCTCTCCTACAATCCAAGGTTGCAGCATGGTAGATGTTGAATCGAGAGGGTCTACCGCTGGATAAATCCCCTTCGATGCTAAACCCCGCGAAAGAACCGTTGTTGCGTCTAAATGGGCAAACGTAGTGGCTGGTGCCGGGTCGGTTAAGTCATCCGCAGGCACATACACAGCTTGAATAGACGTAATTGAACCGTCTTTTGTAGACGTAATTCTTTCTTGTAATCCACCCATTTCAGTGGCAAGGGTAGGTTGGTAGCCTACTGCAGACGGCATACGTCCTAAAAGAGCAGACACCTCAGATCCAGCTTGAACAAAACGGAAAATGTTGTCAATAAAGAGCAACACGTCTTGCTTGTTAACATCCCGGAAGTACTCCGCCATGGTAAGGGCAGTCAAGCCAACGCGCATGCGTGCCCCTGGTGGCTCGTTCATTTGCCCATATACTAGAGCAACTTTTGATGCTGAGAGGTTATCTTCATCGATAACCTTTGACTCTTTCATCTCTGCATACAGGTCGTTCCCCTCCCGGGTTCGCTCGCCTACGCCACCAAACACAGAAACGCCCCCGTGAGCCTTTGCAATGTTGTTGATCAATTCCATAATCAACACAGTTTTGCCTACTCCTGCTCCACCGAACAAACCGATTTTGCCACCACGACGATAAGGTGCAAGAAGGTCTACCACCTTGATGCCTGTTTCAAAGATTGAAAGCTTGGTGTCCAGGTCAACAAAGGCCGGCGCGGATCTATGGATCGGTAGACCTTCCTTGCTGTCTACAGGACCAAGACTGTCAACCGGTTCGCCAAGTACGTTAAAGATTCGGCCCAGTGTGCCTTGCCCTACAGGAACGGTAAGTGGTTTACCTGTATCAACTACGTCCATGCCACGCATCAACCCATCAGTTGCGTTCATTGAGATTGCTCGAACGCAATGGTCACCTAAAAGCTGCTGAACCTCACATGTCAGAGAGATCTCGTCACCCGCTTCGTTCTTGCCTCGGATCACAAGCGCATTGTAGATGTTTGGCATCTTCCCTGGTGAGAAAGCCACATCAAGAACTGGGCCGATGATTTGAGTAATTCGGCCTACGTTTTTGGTTTTTACAGAGGTGTTCATAAGGGGAATAAAAGAGAATTTGGTGCTGTCTAAGTTGTCCAAAGAGATCTTGGAAACTAATCCATCTCAGCCGGACGAGGCCTCACAGGCGTTATAAGGGTTACAGGCCTTCCAGACTTCCCAGGCCTCACAGGTGAAGGGGGGGAAATCCCCCCAAGACGAATCGCCAAACGGTTAGGGTGTGCAACCACACAAGGCTCTATGCTGAAATGGGCAAAAATCCTCATGCAACCAGTGGCGCCTTGCTTGCGATTTGACCACTTTTCCCTATGGGGCCGGCTTGAGGTGCGAGGTCTTTGGAGTACTTATCCTTCATCGCTGCCCTCTTAGCTCCTTCGTAGGCCGGGGGTTCGTTGGGTTGAAGTTCGATGAAGGTGTGGTCAGCCAACCCACACCCTTTTGTAACCCTGCCTTGATTTAACACTATTTATATCATACAAATCGAGCTTGGAGATTACTACCAGCTTGTGAGTCCACAAACCGATGTGCCAATCCAAAGTTTTTGGCATTTTAATGGGGGTTGTATGAATTCTATTGTAACAAAAAAGGTGGTTCTACTCAATTGGTGTAGTAGCTTTCTGCTACTGAGCCAAGTAATTTAGGGGTAGGTTGCTCCCTCAACCAACTACTACCTCGAGTAGATGACAGAAAATTGTTGTACAATTAATAATGTAGTTGGGGAGTTGCTGCGCATGGGTTGGGGGAGTTGCTGCGCATGGGTTGGGGGAGTTGGGGGGCAAAGCCCCCCACGACCTCCCTCATCCCCTGCCCCCAAGACCTCCCCCATCCCCTGCCCCCAAGACCTCCCCCACGCCTCTCATCAAAGGTAGTCCCTGAGGGTTTACCGACACGATCAGCCAGTCCCTAATTACAAGCACATTTTTAAAGACCCGCAAGCAAGAGGTCACAGTAGACAAAGAAGTTCTCCTGCTCCGACTTCCCTGCACTGCAAACGTTGCGCTTCTCTTATTTATAGACACCATGAAAGACAAACCGGTAGAAAGCGAGAAAACCGAACCGAAGCTGTAGATTAGCTGCGTTGGGTCTAGAAATTATAATGTTAGCCTTACGCCTGCAGCGTATCGCATCAGGCCAGCTCGAGTGACACCTGGATAAATCTAGCCAACTCAGCCGCCTCGGTCTCAATCTCATCAAGTGTCATAAGTTGCCCAATTCGAGTCAAAGGTATGTCTCGTTTCCCTTTAATTCGCATGTAAATGGTTCGGCGTGGGTTTATCCCTTCTTTTATTTCTACTCGAATGGCTTCAACGTCATCGAGTGAATGAGAAAAATCAATTCGTCGATTTTTGCCGGGGAATCCCCATCGAAAAACACGCACTAATCCGGCTCTTTTATTGAATTCGTTGAAACCACTTCCAACACCCCAAAGTAACGCAAACCAAAGGTAGCTGCTAAACAGCAATCCCAAGACACCATAAAAGCACATCACCAACCCTTGTGGGAAGAAGGCAATAGTTTTTGAAGAGAGAAATGGCAACACATCTACTTTGAAATAGCTTGAGACTCCAGTTGCCAAGAACCCTACGCCCCCGAGAAAGACAATACTTCCCCACCAATAATTGCTAAATTGTCGTGAGCCGGGAATTAAATATCGTCGAATCAGCGCATTATTCATTGTCTTATATTGTCTTATAGAGATTCATTGTTTCTAGTTTTAATAGGACATTGTCCTGTCAAAAGAGTCCAGACCTATTTATTAATTTGCCTCCCCCCATCTCTTGTTCTGTTTTTTTGCACGTACAATGGAACTATACACAAAAAGCTAACTAAAAAGAAGGGGTTCTAGCCCCAGCCCCATAGAAGAAAAGAAACAGCAACACAAATATTGTACTGACTTGCGCCACTTCGAACGGTGAAAACACAACCTCACCGCTCATAGGAGGGTAGTGCAGCAGGTGAATTAGGCCGTGTTAACAAAGCTCCGTTGTTTGTTTAGAGCCTTGCATCTTCTTTAAGCCTTGCATCTTCTTTACTTGTAATGCAAACTCTCTAAAAGGCGTGGTTGTGATTAGTTATTAACCCCCAATGCACCTCCTAGATAGCGAATATTAAGAGAAACAATTCTTGCCTTAATATTTACATTTACACGGAATCGGAGTTTTCCGGGCCTATTCTGTTTTCTAGCCAAGAACGCCGGCAAGTCTCTTACGCCTCCCAAGGCCTCATAGGCCTCACAGGTGTTTGACTGTAGGGGCCCCTAACCCAGTCGGACAGGTTCGGCTGTGGTTGGGGGAGTTGCTGCGCATGGGTTGGGGGAGGGAACCTCCCCCATCCCCTGCCCTCAACTCGTTGAACGGGTGGACAATAAACCCCGATGGGTTGAAGGCCTCACAGGTGAAGGGGGGGGGGGGGAACCCCCCAAGGCTGTGGTTAGGGGAGGTTCCCTCTCCTATGCCCCTGCCCCCAACCCAGTCGGATGGGTTGCTTTTGAATCCCAACCCGACGAAGGTCAAAGAGGTTCACGTGTCTAATTCCATTGCAAGGTTTGAGATAGGAGGGCTGAGTCTCTTTTATAGTATTTGTTTTTAGGAGAAATTCGATGACAATTAGTCCACCAGAGCGAGAAGCAAAAAAGGTGAAGATTGTAGTCGACGGGAACCCTGTAGAGACTAGTTTTGAAAAATGGGCCAAACCTGGCCACTTCTCACGAACTCTATCCAAAGGTCCGTCAACAACAACTTGGATTTGGAATTTGCATGCAGATGCGCACGATTTCGATAGCCACACCAGCGATTTAGAGGAGATCTCTCGGAAGGTATTTAGTGCTCACTTTGGGCAATTAGGCATCATCCTTATTTGGCTTAGTGGGATGTATTTCCACGGGGCACGATTCTCGAATTACGAGGCGTGGTTAAGTGATCCGATACACATCAAGCCAAGTGCACAGGTTGTTTGGCCTATTGTGGGTCAAGAGATACTAAACGGAGATGTAGGTGGAGGTTTCCAAGGGGTACAGATTACCTCAGGATTCTTCCAACTTTGGCGCGCGAGTGGTATTACTAGTGAGCTTCAACTGTACAGCACAGCGATAGGCGGGTTGGTGCTCGCAGCTGCAATGTTCTTTGCGGGTTGGTTCCATTATCACAAGGCGGCACCAAAATTGGAATGGTTTCAGAATGTGGAATCAATGCTAAATCACCATTTAGCAGGTCTGCTCGGATTGGGTAGCTTAGCGTGGGCTGGACATCAGATCCACGTATCTCTTCCAATCAACAAATTGCTCGATGCTGGAGTAGACCCGAAAGAGATCCCATTGCCACACGAGTTCATCCTCAATCGTGACCTAATGGCTCAGCTTTACCCAAGTTTCTCTAAAGGGCTCGCGCCATTCTTTACCATTAATTGGAACGAATACAGCGACTTCCTAACCTTCCAAGGCGGCTTAAACCCAGTTACTGGGGGTCTTTGGCTCAGCGATCAAGCCCATCACCATTTGGCGATCGCAGTGCTCTTCTTGGTAGCGGGTCACCAATACCGAACCAATTGGGGCATTGGCCACAGCATTAAAGAGATCCTTGAGGCCCACAAGGGCCCATTTACTGGGGAAGGACACAAGGGGTTATATGAGATACTGACCACCTCATGGCATGCGCAACTGGCAATCAACTTAGCTTTGTTCGGGTCTTTGTCGATCATTGTGGCTTAGTTATATGGGTCACATTAAACTTCGCTATATGCTGGAATAACTCAACTGGGAGATAGAACAAGATTGCTTAACACACCCCGTTAACCTCGTGCATGGGGTGGAGTTTTGTTGTTGTCTATCTCTTTTACTACAAAGTATGAAACCTGCAGTCCTAAATGTGGTAAATGGGCAAACACCAAAGAGCATTGTGCTCAACGTTGTGTTTCCTATTATCTTTTTACCTTTGTGCCGACATTTATGGGAAAATCTGACAGGTAGAGTCAATCAGCAGGAAACTATCTTTGGCACTCATCCTTTTAAGAGGAACACCCTTTAAAGATGAACAAACAAAACAGAGCAAAGATAGGCTCCTCAGAGACTACACGCGAAGCATTCGTCTTCAATTTCAATCTTGATCAAGTTCTCCCTAGTTCCACTCCGCTTACCGGGGAGGAGATAGAAAAGAAACGCACCTTTCTCGAGTGGTTTATTGGATTTGTAGAAGGTGACGGCAGTTTTGCGTTAGCAAAGTTTACTACTCGCAAGAATCCAACGAATCGGCGACCGTCTCTTCAAATAAATCAAAAGGACCCCCAAGTCCTTTACAACATTAAGAAATCGTTAGGGTTTGGTACAGTCATATCCACAAACGAAAAACAAACTGGGAGAAAGTATTATCGCTACTCGGCGTACAAATTGTCTAGTGTCAAACAGCTTATCGCCTTGGTTAATGGCAACCTCCTGCTTCACAAGGCAAATATGCGCTTTGCTAACTGGGTAACGGCTTACAATGGGCTTTGCGACCAGCGAGCAGAACTCACCCGCCAAAGAACCTCAAAAAGCATGGTAGAGAACTATCTGCTTCAACAAGATCTTGGTGGCAAGATTACACTCAAGCAATCAGCTATAGAGCTTAATCTCGATTCGGCTTGGTTAGCAGGGTTTACGGACGCTGAAGGCGGCTTTTATGCCTCTTTATCACCCAACAAAAAACATAGCACGGGATTTCGCGCACGCCTCAAGTTCTATATCGTTCAAAAGGGTGAGCGGCAGCTCTTACAAAAGATTGACACACTGGTGCAAGCAGCAAGTGTTGAGAAGTACGCAGCAAACCTCTCTGCAGCTAAGCTCAAGGAAGCTTGCAGTTGCAGCGCATCTCTCGATGCCGATGGGAGCGGTGAAAAGCCTAAATATTGTAAGAGGTGCTTGCATGCCATTTTGTGCCGATCATCACACATTAGTGAGGTAAAGGGAAAGCCTGATACCTATAGGCTTGAGCTGACTCGACGTGAAAACTTGGAAGTTCTTGTTGAGTATTTTGATAAGTATCCCTTGTTGACTAAGAAGACGTTGATGTTTATACGCTGGAAACGTCTTGTTCTGCGAGGGAAGGCGATCAGGAAAGCCGCTCTTAAGAGTGAAAAGGCGATGAGACGTTACACAAGATTGTATGGCTCTGTTGGTAGAATTCGAGAGGTGTACAATTACGCTAGCGATAGCGATCAAGATTGAAAAAGCGGCCTGAGTTGCATCGCTTTCATCCTGTGCCTAGGGCGTGCATCCCATGCATGGGGTGCAAGGGGTTCGATCGCCACCCCCGGCGATCGAGGGGGCAGGGGATAGACGCGATGCAACTACCCGCGCAAACGACGAATTGAAGATATAGTCCACGCAAGCTCATTTTGTACATATCTATTCCTAGCGCTTGATTACACCAGTTTCTGGTGCCAGGCAAGGAGTTTGATATGGATTGTGCTTGCTTGCATCACATGTATTCGATGCCGCCTTACCCATACCTAGCAACTGACTATGGTACTCAGCTTTCTCTCTTCACTCACCACACTTGGATTGGAGGCTTCTGTATTGTTGGAGCAGGCGCCCATGCAGCCATCTTTATGGTTCGCGATTATGACCCAACCAATAACTACAACAACCTGCTTGATCGCGTCATTCGGCACCGTGATGCGATTATCTCTCACCTGAACTGGGTTTGCATCTTCTTGGGATTCCACAGCTTTGGTCTCTACATCCACAATGACACGATGAGTGCTTTGGGTCGCCCTCAGGACATGTTCTCTGACACCGCGATTCAGCTGCAGCCCGTGTTTGCACAATGGATACAAAACACACATGTGTCAGCGCCTCAGTTCACAGCGCCCAATGCATTAGCACCTACGAGCCCGATTTGGGGTGGCGATGTGGTAGCGGTTGGTGGTAAAGTGGCGGCAATGCCTATGACCTTGGGAACTGCGGACTTTATGGTTCACCATATCCATGCATTCACTATCCATGTCACAGTTTTGATCCTGCTTAAGGGTGTACTTTATGCCCGCAGCTCTCGTCTTATCCCAGACAAGGCAAATCTAGGTTTCCGATTCCCATGTGACGGCCCGGGACGTGGGGGCACATGCCAGGTTTCTGCATGGGACCACGTATTCCTAGGACTATTCTGGATGTACAACGCGTTATCAATAGCGATCTTCCACTTCAGCTGGAAAATGCAATCTGATGTTTGGGGAACAGTTAACAGCACGGGCGTGTCTCACATTACTGGGGGCAACTTTGCACAGAGCGCAAACACGATTAATGGGTGGCTACGAGATTTCTTGTGGGCACAATCTTCGCAGGTAATCCAGTCATATGGGTCTGCCTTGTCAGCATATGGATTGATCTTCTTGGGAGCACACTTTGTTTGGGCATTTAGCCTTATGTTCCTTTTTAGCGGCCGCGGCTACTGGCAAGAACTTATTGAATCTATTGTGTGGGCTCACAACAAATTGAAGGTTGCTCCTTCTATCCAGCCGCGTGCGCTTAGCATTACCCAGGGCCGCGCAGTTGGAGTAGCTCATTACCTTCTTGGTGGGATTGCGACTACTTGGTCGTTCTTCTTAGCGAGGATTATTGCTGTCGGATAGGCTTTACAGCATCTCAAGCTCGCTGATGCGAAAAGAGGCGGGTTGGCCACGCTGGCCAACAGTGATGGGGGAGGGTCCCTCCCCCAACCACAGCCCCCATCCCCACGAACCCCACGGCCCCACAGCCTTGGGGGGGGTTTCCCCCCCCCCTTCACCTGTGAGGCCTGTGAGTTGAGGGAGGGGGACTCGATGGGATGGGGGCAGGGGCGTGGGGGAGGTTCCTTCCCCCAACCACAACCCGTGCATCCCTTGCACCCCTTTAGGGGTGCATGGGATGCAAGGCCGTGCATCCCGAAGGGATGCAAGAGGGGGGAGGTTCCCTCCCCCAACCACAGCCCTTGCATCCCTTGCATCCCATGCACCCCTAAAAGGGTGCATGGGATGCATGGGATGCAAGGGATACAAGAGGGTACCTTTCCCATCTACCGGTTAACTGCCTCTTCTCAGCGTTGCTTATGGGCCATTTACATCTACAGACGGAGAATTTACAAACAGTTATGGCAACAAAGTTCCCAAAATTTAGCCAGGGTCTGGCAAAAGACCCGACTACCCGTCGAATTTGGTATGGGATTGCCACTGCTCATGACTTTGAGAGTCATGACAACATCACCGAAGAGAGTCTGTATCAAAAGATCTTTGCCTCTCACTTCGGCCAATTGGCAATCATTTTCCTATGGACTTCGGGCAACCTGTTCCACGTAGCGTGGCAGGGCAATTTTCCACAATGGGTTCAAGACCCTTTGCATGTTAGACCGATCGCGCACGCAATCTGGGATCCCCACTTCGGCCAACCGGCAGTAGAGGCATTTACTCGTGGTGGTGCCCAGGGGCCAGTTAACATTGCGACCTCAGGGGTGTACCAATGGTGGTACACAATCGGGATGCGCACCAATCAGGACCTGTTCCAAGGATCAGTTTTCCTTACGATTCTGTCAGGATTGTTCCTTTTTGCCGGATGGCTTCACCTTCAACCAAGGTTTCAGCCTGCATTGGCCTGGTTTAAAAACGCAGAATCGCGACTAAACCATCACCTTTCAGGATTGTTTGGTGTGAGCTCATTGGCTTGGACTGGGCATTTGGTGCACGTTGCCATCCCGGAAGCACGAGGACAGCACGTTCGATGGGACAATTTCCTTACCACATTGCCACATCCTCAAGGGCTTGCTCCATTCTTCTCAGGTAACTGGGCTGTATATGCCCAAAACCCAGACTCCTCAGCTCATCTCTTTGGAACGTCAGAAGGGGCCGGCACTGCAATACTAACTTTCTTGGGTGGATTTCATCCACAAACACAGAGCCTTTGGTTAACCGACATTGCTCACCACCACTTAGCTATTGCAGTAGTCTTTATCCTTGCTGGTCACATGTACCGAACCAACTTCGGGATTGGTCATACAATGCAAGAGATTTTAGATGCTCACACACCACCAGGCGGTGGACTTGGTGCTGGTCACAAGGGTCTGTTTGATACAGTTAACAACTCGCTTCATTTCCAATTGGGGTTGGCATTGGCTAGTGTTGGAACAATCACCTCACTGGTAGCACAACACATGTACTCGCTCCCTCCGTATGCATTTTTAGCGCAAGATTTCACTACACAGGCTTCTCTCTACACACACCATCAATACATTGCTGGTTTCATACTTTGTGGGGCGTTTGCTCATGGTGCGATCTTCTTTGTTCGGGATTATGATCCAGAGCAAAATAAGGGCAACGTGTTAGCACGGATTTTAGACCATAAGGAGGCAGTGATTTCCCACCTAAGTTGGGTCAGCTTGTTCTTGGGCTTCCACACGCTTGGACTTTACGTGCACAATGACGTTATGCAAGCCTTCGGCACTCCTGAGAAGCAGATATTGATTGAGCCTGTTTTTGCTCAATGGATCCAGGCCGCACAAGGGAAAACTCTCTATGGATTTGATCTGTTGCTTTCGCAGTCTAATAGCCCAGCTTTTTCTGCAGGTCAAACATTGTGGCTGCCAGGTTGGCTCGACGCAATTAACAGCAACAACAACTCATTGTTCCTAACCATTGGGCCAGGAGACTTCCTTGTTCACCATGCTATCGCGCTTGGTTTGCACACCACTACCCTTATTCTTGTTAAAGGCGCTTTAGATGCCCGAGGATCTAAGCTTATGCCGGATAAGAAGGACTTCGGTTATAGCTTCCCTTGCGACGGACCAGGACGAGGTGGTACATGTGACATCTCTGCATGGGACGCATTCTATTTGGCAGTTTTCTGGATGCTAAACACTATTGGATGGGTGACCTTCTATTTCCACTGGAAACATTTGGGAATTTGGCAGGGCAACGTCAACCAATTTAACGAGTCTTCTACATATCTAATGGGATGGCTTAGAGACTACCTGTGGCTTAACTCGTCACAGCTCATCAACGGCTACAACCCGTTCGGTATGAATAGCTTGTCAGTTTGGGCATGGATGTTCTTGTTTGGGCACTTGATCTACGCTACTGGTTTCATGTTCTTGATTTCGTGGCGTGGTTACTGGCAAGAATTGATCGAAACACTCGCCTGGGCTCATGAGAGAACGCCGTTGGCCAATCTAGTACGCTGGAGAGACAAACCAGTTGCACTATCAATTGTTCAAGCACGATTGGTTGGATTAGCCCATTTCTCAGCGGGGTACATCTTAACCTATGCCGCGTTCCTTATTGCTTCAACGTCCGGCAAGTTTGGATAAGCACCTCTTAATCCGATATCGCGGGTGATGAGACAGGCGCCGACTCCGTAGCTTAGCTATACGTCGGCTGCCCCTTCGATAGCCAGGCCTCACAGGTGTTCGGCTGTAGGAGCCGTGGGGTTCATGGGGATGGGGGCAGGGGCGTGGGGTTCGATAGGATGGGCAACCCATGCAAAGCAACTGCCCCTAACCCAGTCGGACGGATTGTGGTGGCCCGTGTCCCCATCCCAACGAACCCCCTCATGGCCCTAGCCTCACAGTTGTCCAACGGAACACAGAACAACTGTAAGGCTTTACAGGCCTGTACCTTACGAAGCCTAACGTGCTCCGTTATTCACTACAACAGGTCGTTACTAATTTAATAAAATTGGGGCTCGGAATAACGTGATTTAAAGTGCCCAACGACGAATTCCAGAATATGTTTTTCGAAGTTGGACGCGTAGTTAGTTGATCCAAAATATGCTGAGTATCAGGCTACGAAAAAAAACGACATTAGAAGCCTGTTACTTGAAAAGCACAGTGACATAGTGTACTGTTTAAAATACCTTCCCTGTGCCTAAAAATAGGCGTCGCTAAGAAAGATGGTGACTATCTATTAGATGTGCCTTCTTTCGATGTTAAAGTCAATGTTCAATAGTCTGGTTTCCAGACTAGTTGCCAACCAAGCCTTTAAATCGTTTAATGCAGAATATTTGACAAGACTGCCGGGATTTGGTTATATAGTACATGTTGTTAAGAATCAAAGAGGTTGTAGTTCAATGGTCAGAGCACCGGCCTGTCACGCTGGAAGTTGCGGGTTCAAGTCCCGTCAATCTCGAATTGGTTATATTAAATTTGCATTAATCGCTTAGTTGGGGACAAAGCCGCCGGAACTAGCTAAACTATGGCTGTGAATAAGCCGAGATGAATATGAGTGTAAAAGAGATGAGATGGCCGTCAACTAGCGATGTGAGTCGTTACGCTTTGTAAATTTTCGGTATCGTTGGCCTCTGGTGTGTTGTATAGTTCCGTCCCCCCTCGCATGCCGGGGCTCGGTGGGATTGGGACGTTGCTTTGCATGGGTTGGGGGGTTCGATGGGCTGGGGGTTCGATGGCCACCCCCGGCCATCGAGGGGGCAGGGGCGTGGGGTTCGATGGCCACCCCCGGCCGTGCATCCCGAAGGGATGCAAGAGGGGGGAGGTTCCCTCCCCTACCCACAGCCCACGGCCATCGAACTCGTTCAACGAGTTGGGGGCAGAGACGTGGGGGAGGGAATTTCCCCGAACCACAGCCGAACCCGTTCAGCGAAACCCCGAACCCGCTCAGTAAAAACCCCGAACCCCTGAGAGGCCTCTGTGAGGCTAATATCCTACAACTCTTTAACTCGCATTAGATTTCACGAGAGAGGTCCAGCCCAAGCTCTGAAGTGATTGATTCCTCCGTAAAGGGCGTGTTACCAGTTCTAAGATATCTCTAGAATTAGTAAATCCATGAATCTGCGCAAATGTGAACTCTACTGACCACTTCGTGCTAATGCCACGAGCCTCCAACGGATTTGCATGAGCCATCCCTGTAATAGCTAAATCAGGCTGAAGCTCTCGAATACGTTGGATCTGGTGATAGTTGTCTGGTTTTTCCACAATTCGAGGTAGCGGAACATTCATTTCATGACACGTTTTCTCAAGTAACTCCAACTCAGCTGCTTGGAAACGCTTATCCATGTATGGGATACCAATCTCGTAGACCAACATTCCACATCGAATCAAGAACCGTGCTAAAGAGACTTCAAGAAGGTTGTCACCCATAAAGAAGACAGATTTGCCCCGCACAAGCTCAAGATAATCTTCTAGCCCCGCCCAAATAGCTGCCTCCCTCTCGTCAAGTCCTTGTGGTTGAATGTTAAAGACTGAACAGATCTTTTCAATCCAAGCTCTTGTGCCATCTGGCCCAATAGGGAAGGGAGCTCCGATTAGCTTGCACCGTCGACGCCGCATAAGCGTGGTTGCGGTACGGCTCAAGAAAGGATTTACTCCACAGACATGGACCCCTTCGCCTAAAGCTGGCAGATCTATGTATCGCTGTGCTGGAAGCCATCCAGCGACGGAGATGCCCTGATTCTTTAGTTCCAGAGTTAGCTGAGTAGCCACTGTACTTGGAAGCGACCCAAAGAGAACGAGTGGGGGCTGATTCGACTGAGAAACTTCCTCCCGGGAAGGAGACAGGCCTCCCAAGGGTTCGGCTGTGGGGGAGGTTCCCTCCCCCAAGCGCTGAACAGGTTCGTTGGCCACCCCCGGCCGTGCATCTCTTCGGGATGCAAGAAGGGGCGTGCTCGGCTTGGTAAGTCTAAGCAAATTCTCAACAATGCTGTTTTCTGCTCGTGGCTCCAAGCGGCCTGCCTTCTCTAAACTTGGGCAACGATGTGCCATAGCGGCTAAAACAGTGTCTTCGCCCTGAGTAAACGCATAGTCTAACCCATTTGCCCTAGCAACCACAATGGGAATGCCAATTTCAGCTTCCAATTGAGGGGCCATGCCCTCAAGGTCCATTTTAATTATTTCAGTGGTGCAGGTACCAATCCAAACAATTACGCTTGGATTCCTATCTTGCTTTATTTGTAAACAAAGCCTCTTCAACTCCTTGTAGTCATTGAGCTGAGCTGATATGTCACCTTCTTCTAATTCAGCCATGGCGTACCTAGGCTCAGCAAATATCATTACCCCGAGGGCATTCTGCAAGAAATACCCGCAGGTCTTGGTCCCTACAACCAAAAAGAAGCTGTCCTCGATTTTTTGATACAGCCAGGCAACACAGCTAATAGGACAAAATGTGTGATAATTCCCCGTTTCGCATTCAAATGTTAGGGGTTCAGCGAGTGCAGTGGACATATGGTTTATCTTTGTTTCTCCTTAGTCTTTCTCCTGACGGCCTCTATACCCGAACAACGCAACTTCGTTCACCGAAACAACCTCGCTGTCTTAAAGCTCGAAGGCGCTCCCCCTCTTGCATCCCATGCATCCCTTGCATCCCTTGATCCCTTCGGGATGCATGGGATGCAAGAGGGGGAGACCGCACCTGTCTACGTCGATAAGACAAGTTGGCCTGCTGGTTACAGGTGCATTTATAGTGCGCGTCGACTTTATCAAGCAGTGGTAGGCTCTTCGGATTCGTATGGAAGCCGTTTATATCATCATGAAATCAAGCCCCTCTACAGCTGATGTGGCCGGCGTACTCTGCGGATTCAAATAGAAGTCCGACAACAAGCTGAAAAGTTCACGGTCAGCCAGCTCCTGAGACACGACACCCTCTGGCTGGGATAGCAGTTGATCCGCAATGTTAAGGTAGAAATCGCATACATAACAGAGCTGGGGCTCAGATTCCGCCATCTCAAAAAGAGTTTTTCCCTTTACTCGCGAAACACGGATGTCTTCAATTAATGGTAAAACTTCGAGAACTGGCATTGGGCAGGCTTCCACATATTTGTCAATAAGATCTCGTTTCGATGTTCGATTTCCAACCAAGCCAGCTATACGCAACGGGTGGGTTCGAGCTTTCTCGCGCACAGACGCAACAATCCTATTTGCTGCAAACAACGCGTCAAACCCATTGTCAGTAATAATGATGCAGTAATCTGCATAATTGAGAGGGGCAGCAAATCCACCACAGACAACATCTCCAAGGACATCAAACAGTATGATGTCATACTCGTAGAAGGCGTTTAATTCCTTCAGCAGCTTCACCGTCTCACCAACAACGTACCCACCACATCCGGCACCTGCGGGTGGACCACCGGCTTCTACACAGTCAACACCCCCGTATCCTTGATAAATAACGTCTTCTGGCCAAACATCCTCGTAGTGATAGTCTTTTGATTGTAAGGTATCAATTATAGTAGGAATCAGGAAGCCAGTCAGCGTAAAAGTGCTATCATGCTTTGGATCACAACCAATTTGCAAGACCTTCCGTCCTCTTCTTGCTAAGGCAATAGAAATATTGCAACTGGTTGTGGATTTCCCAATTCCGCCCTTTCCATAAACAGCTAATTTCATCTCTTCGTCTCCGTCGTTAAATTTGTTGGAAGGGTATCTCTCGTAAAAAGACCGTTACCTCTTAGGACCTTTCTTAAAGCCATATTCTTATTCTACAAGTTTATTTTTTGTGTAAAAGTAATTAGTTGTACAACACAATACAGAGTAGTAATTACACGACCTTGAGAACCTATAATGCGGGAACAATGCATTGTGTCTGTTGAGTGAGGTTATTCCTATGGTTCCTGGAATGACATTGTAGTATTTGTATTAACTAGATGGAGATTGCTTAATGGTTTAAGAGCCCCTCGCACCAAGGGGGCAGTAGCCCGGATCGGACCAGAAGTGTGAGAGTGCATTCGCTGGAACGCCCAAGCCCGTTTCGAACAGATGGGGTTCGTTGGGATGGGGGTTCGATGGCCACCCCCGGCCATCGAGGGGGCAGGGGCGTGGGGTTCGATGGCCGTGCATCCCTTGCACCCCTTTAGGGGTGCATGGGATGCAAGAGGGGGGAGGTCCCCTCCCCCAACCACAACCCGTCTAATTGGGTTAGGGGTAGTTACTTTGCATGGGTTGGAGGAGAGACCCCTACCCCACCCCCTAGATGAGCGGGGGCTGTGGGGCCCCTTCTCTATCCCAACGAACTCGTTCAGCGAGTTGGGGGTGAGGTCCCCCACACCCGAATCCGTCCAGCGCTTGGGGGAGGTTCCCTCCCCCACAGCCGAACCCCTCGGAGGCTTGGGAAGCCTCTGTGAGGCCAAGGCCCCTACAGCCGAACACCTGTGAGGCTAGGTCATCGAGGCCGTCCAAAGGAGCGTCGAACCCGTCCAACAAAACGCCGCATCGCACCGCTATAAGGCTTGCGAGACTTAGGCTTCTACTAAACTTATTAATCTCTTATAAAAATCTGTTGGGCTGATTAGTAAGGCCCCCTAGTGCCGTGTTACGCGGTGATATGTTGCCCTTTTACGATCGCATCTGAAAAGATTTGCAAAAGAAATCGCAATGAAGTGACTGAGTCATCATTTGCCGGAACAAAGAGATCTGCAACAGTAGGGTCACAGTTGGTGTCTAAAATGGTAATGCTACGGATGCCGAGTTTTCGACATTCCCGCACGGCATTCATTTCCTCAGGTTGCCCGACAATTACTACAACATCCGGTAATCGCATCATGTCTTTTACGCCGCCCAGATACTTCTCCAGCCGTTCCTTTTGCTTCTTGCATAGGGCCGCCTCTTTCTTTGGAAGCCTGTCAAGCCCACCATCCCGTTCTCGAGCCTCGAGCTCCTTTAACTTAGCTATAGACAATTTCATTGTGTTCCAATTCGTCAGCATTCCCCCTAACCATCGCTGGTTAACGTAAAATGAATTGCTGTCAGAAGCAGTCTTCGCGATCAATCCAGCGACTTGCTTCTTTGTGCCCACAAACAAGAATGTCTTGCCTTGTGAGGCCGATTCGGTTAAGAAGCTAACCACCTGCTTAATGTGCACACAAGTTTGTATTAAATCAATAATGTGGACCCCATTCCGTTTAGTGTAAATGTAGGGTGCCATTTTGGGATTCCATTTCCGGGCTTGATGCCCAAAATGAAGGCCCATTTCGACCATTTCGTCAATAGTAACTGCCACAGAAGGATCTCCTTATTCCAATTTGTAAAGGTCATTGACACTGATTAGCTCAATCGTTGACGATAAGGCTCTTCGATCTAATCAAAAGCATTTCTTGCCCATCAAAACCACTACTTGCATTGTTCATTTAGATGAGAAATCGTATCTCCCCCCTCATTAGCTAATGAGGAGGGGATAGAGCAGAGGGTATGTGCTCTAGCTGATTTTCACCTTTCCACCTGCCTCTTCCAGTTGTTGTTTTGCTTGCTCAGCCTCATCTTTAGAGACTGCTTCCTTTACGGCCTTTGGAAGAGACGAAGTAAACTCCTTCGCTTCTTTTAACCCAAGCGATGTTAAGTTACGAATAACCTTAAGCACTGCTACACGCTTGTCACTTGCCACGTCCTCTAAGATAACGTCAAATGTTGTTTTCTCTTCCTGGGCTTCAGGTGCTTCTCCCGCAGCTAGCGGAGCACCGGCGAAGCCACCGGAAGGTGCACTTGCATCAACGCCAAAGGTCTCCTCAATACGCGAAACTAGCTCGGCTGCTTCAAAGAGGGTAATGGTTTTCAATTTCTCAATAATTTCTTCAGTTGTGGTAGACATCTTAATAACCTTCCAAAAACTTTGCTTTTATGCCCCCTCTTGCATCCCATGCACGGGCGGGGGCCACCGAACCCGTTTAGCAAGTTGGAGGCAGGGGCGTGGGGGAGGTCTTGGGGGCAGGGGATGGGGGAGGTCGTGGGGGGCTTTGCCCCCCAACTCCCCCAACCCATGCGCAGCAACTCTCCCAACCCATGCGCAGCAACTCCCCCAATCACAGCCGAACCCGTTCAGCGATACGCCGAACCCGTCCAGCAGTTGGGGGAGGGAACCTCCCCCACAGCCGAACCCCTGGGAGGCCTGTGAGGCCTTGTGAGGCCTGTGAGGCCTTGTGAGGCCTGTGAGGCCTTGTGAGGCCAACGAGGGGGCTAGTGCAGACTGCTTGCCTGCACCAGAAACAGGAGCGGAACACCTTTATAAGATGTTGCAATTGCAAGCTGTTTCTTAACGTTTCGAGAACTGCGGGGCTTTCCGTGCCTTTTTTAAACCGTATTTGCGGCGCTCTTTGCAGCGAGCGTCTCTTGATAAGAGACCCTTCTCTTTAAGAGAGGCCCGGTAGGACGGCTTCCACGCGGAAAGAGCGCGAGCAATTCCTAATTTAATTGCTTGAGCTTGCGCAGTAAGGCCCCCACCTTCAACATTTACAATAATACCACATTTCTTTTGCAATTTCACTACCCGTAACGGCGCCTCTATTGAGGTAATAGCAAACGCATTTTCCTGCATGTAAACTGAGGCAGGCTTGCCATTAATAACAAGCTCACCACCCCCCTCAATAAGCTTTACCTGTGCTATTGCACACTTTCTTCGGCCTGTAAACACTGTAGAAAATTCTTGAGACAATTCCTGTCCTCCTTCTAATAAAAAACAATTTTGCCTCCTCTTCCAGGCCGCACAACTGCTCGACCTTCCTCGGAAGGGGTCGGCTGTAAGGGCCTTGTGGGTACACTTTGCGTGGGCTATTCGCTCGAAACAAGACTGTTTACTATTCCCTCTATTTCTCGTGAAATCGATGGATTGAGCAACACGCTGTCAAGTGATGAGTTCATCAAATCCCCAAGGGTGTTGATTCCTGCGCGCTTAAGCACCGCATAGGCTTGAACTGAAAGGTCAAGGTTAGCCACATCAATGGAGCTGCGCCTTGTGTTATCTGTTAAAGCCTCCGCGGAACTATTTCTTGTGGTTCGATGGCCACCCTGACCTGAGCCAGGGACGACCCTCGAGCCCGTTGGGGCAGGGGCCCCAAAGGCTATCGAGGGGGGTGCCTTGTGGGGGATCATTCGCCCATTGGGCTGATCTTGTAAGATCCGACTAAAGGGATTTTGTCGGCTAGAAGGCCACAGGCTCCCATCCCTCCCTTCATTTTCTTGCTCTTGGCTTTCCAGGGGTTTCAAGCTCCGGCGGCCCCGTTGGTCAACAGCCCCCCAGCCCGACCAACGGGGCCGAAGGCGAGCCATAGGGACAGGGGCAGGTCGTGCATCCGCGTGGCGGAAGAGGGAGAACAGGTAGACTAAACAAGTTGCTGCCTCACTAATTGCTTGGCGAGGATGAATGCTACCATTAGTCCAGATTTCTAAAATCACGCGTTCCCTAGGTTCTTGCCACTGATCATCTATCTGTAATGCGAAGTTTACCTTCTTTACTGGCATAAAGACAGCATCAATTGGTAACGGTGCTGAATTTGCTTCCCAGTGCCTACCACGTTGTGCTAAGCCAGCTAACACCTGGCCATCGCTGGGCGCTGCGCTGGAAGCTTGTGTCTCACCAAACGTCATCTCAATAAATCGATTCCCATCCCCCAACTTGGTAGATTCTCTTGTATTGCCTGGCTTATCGGTTGAGACTTGTTGAATTCCCGTGGCAAAGACGCCCCCCTCTCCTTCCTCAATCTCCGGAAAAAGGTTTGTGGCTTTTACTGTGCGAAAACGAGAACGTTGGTCCCCACCTAAGAAGAAGCGGTTTGTTTGCCCCGACTCACCGTGTTCCGTAAGACGAGATTGAGATGTTTCAACGATGTTACTCGATGCCAAAAGTGATGGTTTGTCGCCTCTTGGCTGACCAGTAGCCTCAGACCCGGTATTGTCTCGTAGCCAAAGAGGGCCCAAACCCAGTTTCGGGCCGGACAAAACAGAAGGCGTTGCAGTAAATTGTGCCTCTTCTGCGTTGGTGATAAGGGCAGAGACTCCAAGTGATGAGCCCACCGATTTTAGTGCTGCGGCATAAGTTCTACGCCTCGCGACGTTGGCAACAACAATGTCCTCAATGCCACCTGTAAGGCGGGACACCTTCCTCCCACGAAATAAGGGGTGGTGCCCGTGCCTTACGTCTTGAGGCGAGTTCCGTCCTACCATCTCGACCAACCTGTGCAATGGCTGACCATTTGCCCGCAATGCCAAGGGGGTTGTGCTCTCTTCGCGCATCTTTGGTTGAAACAGGGAAGGTGCTAAAGTTTGGGCAGATAGGGAATGAGGCGGAACATAGTTTTTACCAGCTGACACAACAAACTTGATTGTCAATACACCATTGGCCGAAACGGAAGCAATGTGTTGATCTTCATCAACACAACAAATCCCATTTGGCAGTTTTAGGTCACGTGCTCGAGCTGTCTTCGGCCCTCGGACAGTTAAATATCCTACCGCAGGCAACCCGTTTATAATCTCACCCGTAAGAACAATCTGTTTCAAATTTAAGACGATATCTAGCGTGGACTCTCGCACACCTGGTATCGAAGAATATTGATGTGTAGCACCCTTGATTTCTGTCGCAGTAATGGCTATGCTCTGCAGCTCTGACAGGAGAGTTCGCCTCAATGCCGTCCCTATAGTTGTCCCCTGGCCAACCTTGAAAGGCCCCAACAAGAACCGGCCATAGATAGACCCATTTCCCTCTAATCTAGATTCCAAACAAGAAAGGACAAGATGCTCCATATGGTCTTCGATGCGCTCCTTAAAATGCTTGTGTTGGGGGGAGGGTACCCTCTTGCATCCCATGCACGGGCGGCCATCGAGTCCCCCTCCCCCTACTCCTGCCCCGCCGTTGGGCACGTCTCGCAAGTTCCGCAAGGCTTCCCATCGCTTCTAAAGTCTCACAGCTGTTCGGCTGTAGCGGCCTTGTAGGGAGGGTAGGGGCCTTGGGGGCATAGGGATGGGGGAGGTCTTGGGGGGCAGGGGATGGGGGAGGTTCCCTCCCCCAACCCATGCGCAGCAACGCCCCCAACCCCCATGCAAAGCAACTCCCCCAACCCAACCCATGCAAAGCAATTGCCCCGTGCCTCCCTTCGGGAGGCAAGGGCTGTGGTTGGGGGAGGGAACCTCCCCCATCCCCTTTCCCTTCCCATCGAGCTCCAAACCCAGTCGGACGAGTTCGACGTTTCGGTTTCGACGTTTCGTTCACTGGTTTGGCCGAAGGTGGGGCGGGAGCCTTAACCAGTAATCGGGGGTGTAAACAGAGGGCAGGATGTAACAGAGTTGCAATGTGGGAATTAGATCCGACGTTTCTTCGGTGGACGGCAGCCGTTGTGCGGAATTGATGTTATGTCACGTATTGCGGTAATTCTCAAGCCAGCTTCTTGCAAGCCTCGAATAGCCGTCTCCCGTCCCGGGCCAGGGCCCTTTACCATTACCTGCGCTTGGCGCATTCCTTGGGCGATAGATTGTTTTGCCGCGGTTGTTGCCGCAGTTTTGGCAGCAAAGGGGGTGCCTTTCCGGGCCCCTTTAAAGCCACACACGCCAGATGAACACCACGATATAACTTCTCCGCTTGCTGTAGTAATCGTAACAATAGTGTTGTTAAAGCTAGCTTGAATGTGAACAACTCCCCGTGGCACCTTACGCTTTGCCTTTTTTGGGAGTGTTTTTTGAACCTGTCGTGCCATAGATGTCTAAATTCTGTACTGTTTTGTAACCAAGCCTGTTTTCACCTATCGATGCACTTACATGGTACGGTCTTGACAAGAAGTCTTCCCGTTGGACCGGTTCGGTTTTGGTAGATGACTTGCTTACCGAGTTGGGGCACAGGCCTATCAAAAAGGCCCACGAGCGAGAGGGAAGCATGTGAGGCCTACGGGGCGAAAGGCCTTCTAAACCGCCACTAAAACATCCTCCTACCTGTGCGTTTACCCTTGTCGCTGTTTATGTTTTGGATTGGAACATATGACCATAACCTTTCGTTTTCGTCGTATTAAACGACAATTAATACAAATCTTGCGAACAGATGGACGTACTTTCATACAAAAGAGGGAGAAATATAAAGCTTGTAACTTAGGTCCGTTAGGGCGTCTAATAACATCTTGTTGTTGCCTGACAAAGCCAGAGCTCAAAGCTTCTACTGAATTTTACGGCAGCTGATAGATCTTCTTTAGATAGACGGCGCCTTTCCACGCTTGCGAGATGCACCCTTCCCAACGATTTTTGGTCTCGTTAATGGAAGAGGACAGCACTAGCGCTAGGGCGTAGCCGACAAGTTCTTTTGGCGCAGCCTGTATATTATTCGACCACGAGTAAGATCATACGGGCTCAATTCTATGGCGACCCGATCGCCTAACAAGATGCGTATATAATTCCGCCGTATTTTGCCAGAGAGATGAGCTAGCACATGGAAGCCATTCTCTAGTTTGACGCGAAATAGTCCGTTAGAGAGGCATTGCGTTACAACGCCCTGCATCTCAATAAGGTTCTCTTTTTCTTGATTGCTATTCCTCATTGTAAATCATTGGGCTGGTGTTACAGGAAGCGATCTATGGAATATAATTTCTGTTTAGCGAAGAAACAGACGACAAATGCATTAGGCCTCACACCAGTTCGGCATTCCGCAGGATGGTTCTCTTCGAAGGGAACTCATGGGGGGGCAGGGGGATGGGGGGGGGGGCGAAGCCCCCCCCCCACACCAAAGGCCATCGAGGAATAGTAGATTTGAGTAAATTATGATTTAACCGTAAAGATCGTTTACCAAATAGAGCAAATAATCTCTCCACCGACACCGTAAAAACGAGCTTCCCGATCGGTGATCACTCCTATAGAAGTTGATAGTATCACTATCCCCATACCTCCCAAGATCTTGGGTATTTCCTTGTGATTAGTATAGATCCTGAGCCCCGGCTTGCTGATTCTACGAAGGTTAGTGATGCAAGGTTTGCTTTCAAGCCCCCGATATTTCAAGCAAATAGACAATTCGTGGGTTGCATCTCTTTGGAAAGACTCAATGAACCCTTCTCTTTCCAATATCTGGCAGATTCTTTGACTTAACCGAGTAAGCGGCACCGAAACAGTTCTCTTCTTTATTAAAGAAGCGTTTCGAATGCGTGTTAACATGTCACTAATAGTATCGTTCACCATCTATCTGTTCTTTTTTCAAAATAGGGAACTGCCTACACCTTTGTCTAGGAGGGTTCCTCCCAATCACTAAAACATCACGGGGTTCGTTAGCCACCCGTTCAGCGAGTTGGGGGCAGGGGATGGGGCAGTTGCTTTGCATGGGTGGGGGGAGGTCTTGGGGGCAGGGGATGGGGGAGGTCTTGGGGGCAGGGGCGTGGGGGAGGTTCCCTCCCCCAACCCATGCGCAGCAACTCCCCCAACCCATGCGCAGCAACTGCCCCATCCCCTGCCCCCACGGCCCTTACAGCCGAACACCTGTGAGGCCTATGAGGACTGTGAGGTCTGGCTAAAGTCGGGGCTGTATGGTCCCTTGCTCATTACGCGGTCTTAAAGGGCATTCCGAATTCTTTTAAAAGGGCAAGACATTCCGCATCACTCGAAGAAGTTGTGACAATGGAAATGTCCATTCCCCGAATTTGATCGATCTTGTCATAATCTATTTCCGGAAACATTAATTGTTCTTCTAATCCTAGACTAAAGTTGCCCTGCCCATCAACGCTTCGTGGGCTAACTCCTTGGAAATCCCGAATGCGTGGGAGGGCCAAGTTGATTAATCGATCTAGGAAACTGTACATCCGTTCACCGCGCAAAGTCACAGAAACACCAACCGGATTCTTTTGTCTGAGTTTAAACCCTGCAATAGCCTTTTTTGATCGAGTAACGACTCCCTTTTGGCCAGCTATTAAGCTGAGCTCCCTTAAAGACGATTCTAAGATCTTGGCATTCTGGGATGCATCCCCCAACCCGCGGTTGATAACAATCTTCTCAATGCGAGTAACTTGCAATTTGTTTTTGTACTCGAATTCTCCCATAAGTTTGGGAACAATACTGGTATTATAGAAAGTCTTTAATCTTTGTGCCATATGGGCAGCCGCCTCCTTTACCTTCAATAGATCAACCAATTCAGTGGCCAGATCAACATTTATTGAAATACCCCTCACCAAATTGGGTCTGCCTCTCCCTCTTTGGTCAGGGGTTCGTTGGGATGGGGGTTCGATGGCCTTGCATCCCTTCGGGATGCAAGGCCATCGAACCCCCATCCCAACGAACCCCTTCCAGCCACGGATCTCTGTCCCATAGGAGTTGATCTGTGACCCCTAATGCGTTAAGCAGGTTACACAACTTCTGGGGCTAATGAGACAATCTTTGTAAAGTTTCGGTCACGAAGCTCCCTCGCAACTGGGCCAAAGACCCGTGTCCCGCGCGGGTTTCCTTCCTTGTTAATTATCACAGCTGCGTTGTCATCAAATCTGATGCTCATACCATTTTCCCGTCGTAACCCCTTGCATGTTCGAACTATTACTGCTCGAACAATGTCTGATTTTTTCACTGTCATGTTTGGGAGCACTTCTTTAACCGTTGCAATAATGACATCTCCAATGCCCCCAAATTGCTTCTGATTGCTCCCTAAGACCCGAATGCACATAAGCTTACGAGCACCACTGTTATCGGCTACATTAAGGTAAGATTGAGGTTGAATCATAAACTTTTGTACACATTGCTAGATAGCTTAGTAAATCCTGCTCAAGTAGTTTGATGGCGATGGCCAGGCCGTGCATCCCTTGCATCCCTTTAGGGATGCAAGGGATGCAAGAAGAGGCGCAGCAGAACATCCACTGGTCCCTCCTAGCTTTACGTGCATAGCGAAGCGCCCGACTTACTAACTTATGGTTTGACCAAGAATTGTGTCTTTATCGGCATCTTATACGATGCAATTCTCATTGCAGCTCGTGCAACGGCTTCCGACACTCCTTTCATCTCATATAGAATCTTACCAGGCTTAACTACTGCCACCCAGTATTCAGGCGATCCCTTCCCCGAACCCATTCGGGTATCGGCTGCGCGCATCGTCACTGGCTTATCCGGAAAGATGCGAATCCATAATTTACCACCGCGACGAGCATATCGTGTCATAGCTCGCCGTCCCGCCTCAATTTGGCGAGAAGTTATCCAGCAAGGTTCCAGTGCTTGGAGAGCAAAATCCCCAAACGAAACCTTGTTCCCTCTCAGGGCCTTCCCTTTCATTCGACCACGCTGTTGTTTTCTAAATTTAGTTCTTTTTGGACTAAGCATGACAATATACAGAAGATAGATTGTTTACCCACTAATGACCAAGCATTACCGCTAAATTGCCCTATCAAGCCCCCTCGATGGCCTTGGGGGCCTTTGGGCCTTGGGGGCCTTTGGGCCTTGGGGGCCTTTGGGCCTTGGGGGCAGAGGCAAAGCAACTGCCCCGACGGGGCCCCAAGGCCCCTAGGGAGTGGCCAACGAATCCTTTCGTCGACCGGGCCTCCCAGGTGCGCGGCGTTCTGTCGGACGAGTGACGAGTGACGAGTTCGGTATTTTGCTAAAAATCGGCTATTTAACCCGTTCAGCGCTTGGGGGAGGGAACCTCCCCCACAGCCGAACCCATCCAGCGATTGGGGGAGGGAACCTCCCCCACAGCCGAACCCCTGTGAGGCCTGTGAACTCCACAAGATGGGCTGACCAAGGCCTTGCCACCAACTGCTTGAAAACCCGCTCGGGGGGCAGAAACCTATCGGCGTGCCTGGCTTTATTCGATGCCCGACACCGATTTGGGGCGCTGCTACTCTTTTATAGCCAATTTGGGTCCAGTTAGGAAAACTTGACTAAGAAGATTTGACCATAAGGCAAGATCGATTCCTTTTAACACGGAGTGAGCTACGTCTCCACTTGGCCACCTATGCCGTGTGTTTAAAAAAAAATTGGTTATCCATTTGCCACCGGTTTCTAGTTAGATCACCGGCTTCTGGTTAGATTTGGAATCAGCCAACCCATGAAATGTCCACACCTTTATCCCCAGCAACCCATAAATTGTGCTTGCAGTCCGATAACTGTAGTCCACATTGGCACGCAACGTTTGCAATGGCACTTGTCCTTTCCGCAACCATTCGCTTCGAGCGATCTCTGCCCCATTTAAACGACCAGCTACTTGAATCTTGATCCCTTTGATCTGCGCTCGTTGCGCTCGTTGAACAGCTGATTTCATAGCACGGCGAAAGGGGATTCGTTTCTCTAGCTGCTCCACGAGAAAATCGGAAAGGAACCCAGCTGAGACGTTAGGATTTGACAACTTGGTGATATAAATTGCGAGCTGGGCCATCGGCTTAGCAGTGTTAGAGCTAACTGGTGGCATATGGGGGGTGACATCTCGATGAGCTCGTAAACTCTGTGTCAGATGTCGACGCAAGTTGTCAAGGTCTTGACCACCAAAGGCAACAATGGCACGTGGACGCGCAGCACAGATGTCAATTCGTATTTGGTCCACCTTACGTTGTATACCGACTGAAACAATCCCAGCTTCCGGGAATTTTGCCAGAATTGATTGCCGAAGAAAATGGTCTTCAACTACTAACAGTGAGTATTGTTTCGGTTTTGCAAACCATTGCGAACGGTGGTGCTGTGTAATGCCTAGACGGAACCCCAAAGGGTGCACTTTTTGTCCCATAAAGATGTAATAAACGTTGTCTCGTAATTTTTTTTTCGGTCGATCACTTCTCCGCTGGTCTTCTTGCCGAAGTCGTCCGACAATTTGCTTAGGATTGGTTGGGATGGGATGGGGATTCGATGACCTTGCATCCCTTGCACCCCTTTAGGGGTGCATGGGATGCAAGAAGGGGCAGGGGCGTGGGGTTCGATGGCCTTGCATCCCATGCACCCCTTTAGGGGTACCCCTAAAGGGGTGCATGGGATGCAAGAGGGGGGAGGTTCCCTCCCCCAACCACAACCCGTTCCAACCACAACCCGTTCAGCGAAACACCGAACACCTGTAAGGCCTGTAAGGTCTTCTGAGGCGAGACCCCCGACCGTGCATCCCTTGCACCCATTTAGGGGTGCATGGGATGCAAGAGGCGGCTCAAAAGACATGAGTCAGGCAGTTCTCGAGCCAACTGCGTTGAAAACGAAGTCATCTTACTTGATAACTTAAACTAAACCTCGTTGATCTAGGGCAAAGCCTATCTTCTTGATCTCTTATCGGTCTTGACATGTCCCCGGAATGTTCGGGTCGGTGAAAATTCGCCCAATTTATGACCTACCATCTGTTCTGTAATAAAAACTGGAATGTGTTCACGACCATTGTGAACAGCTATTGTATGACCAATCATAATTGGAACAATCATCGAGGCACGTGACCATGTAACAACCACCCTTTTCTCACCTTGACGGTTCAAATGCTCAACTTTCTTTAATAAATGATCTGCTACAAATGGGCCTTTCTTTAATGAACGTGACATAGACCTTATCTCTCTGGTATTAAATGGCGTTCCCGTACCCTTGCGATGGCCTTTGGGCCTTGGGGTTCGTGGCCTACCCCCGGCCGTGCATCCCATGCACCCCTAAAGGGGTGCATGGGATGCACGGCCGGGGATTCAATGACCATCCGCTCAGCGAACCGCTAAACCCGTGTGAGGCCTGTGAGGCTTGGCCAAAATCGGGGCTGTGGGGCCCTTCCCCATTCCAACGAGCCCCATCTTATCGGATCCCACCCTGACATGTAACAGCCAGAATGACACTGCAGCGGCGGTTGCTGCCCGGCATAGCCCCACAGGCTACACAAAGGATTACTTCACAAACGGGGCAGATTTTTACTTGCGGCGTCGAATAATTAAACTGCCACTATATTTCTTTGCCCTTCGTGTTCGTTCGCCGAGGGCTGGGCGACCCCACGGTGATACAGGGTGTGATCGGCCAATTGGTGCACGCCCCTCACCGCCACCATGCGGGTGGTCTACTGGGTTCATCACAACCCCCCTCACTCGTGGTCGACGTCCTAGCCATCTTTGACGCCCAGCCTTCCCAATAGTTAAGTTGCTTGCATCGACGTTACCAACTTGCCCAACAGTTGCCCAACATGTGTTTGAGATCAATCGAACCTCGCCCGATGGAAGACGAAGGGTAACAAAATCACCCTCTTTCGCAATGAGTTGGGCTGCCGTGCCTGCCGCCCGCACCATTTGACCACCCGAGCCAGGGCGAAGCTCCACGTTGTGGATTTCGGTGCCGAGTGGCATGCTGCTAAGCGGCATTGAATTACCAACAGCGACAGGAGCTTTTATGTCTGAAACAACAGCTTCCCCTACTTTTAAGCCACGCGGGTAGACAATGTATCTCTTCTCGCCATCTTCATAATGCAACAACGCTATTCGAGCATTTCTATTTGGATCATATTCTACAGCTGCGACCTTTCCTACCACCCCAATTTTGTTTCGATAAAAATCAATACTCCTGTAGAGCCTCTTATGCCCGCCCCCGCGATGTCGACATGTAATGACACCTCTGCTGTTTCGACCCGATGGCTTATGAATAAAGTGAGTCAATTTTTTGACAGGTTTGGTCGCAGTCACCTCAACAAACTCAGAAACGGAACGATTTCGTGTACCGGGTGTATAGGACTTGTAAAAACGTATTCCCAT
>AP025007.1:0-64287 GCA_020887355.1 Coccomyxa sp. Obi | reverse complement strand
AGACTCTTCAGGTGGTAACATCCCTGGGGTTACACAACCACTAACTTCTTGCTGCTATTTCTTTAAAAGGAGGGACGCCGGTCCCACTGGGAGATTCTATCTCCCAGTGGGCAAATTGTTTTGCAACCCATTTCATGCACCATTTAACAACTAGTGCCTATCGAAAGATAATTATTTAAATAATTACGGTAAGAGGTCTTTGGGATCTTCCACCCTAAGAAGATGGAATCACAAAATGTGGACTCTATTTTTATAAAAAAAATAGAGGTGAACTCTATGAAATAGAGGAGTGGTGTGAATCACACATCCACTTGCGGCTTATATCGCAGGCCGCAAGTGGATGTGTGGTTTGCTACACAAATGTCTGTGCGTAAAACAACGAGATCTTACTATTTTCAATTGGAATAACACTTAATTATTACCCCCATTCGGGATTCATTAAGTAACCCATATTAAAGGTTATGGTTTTTATAACAGCAAAAATGAATCAAAACAAATGTCATCAACCTGATTATTTTTATGATTTAAGCCTGGTGGGGGCAAGTTTTTTAGGGGTGCTTATAGCAGTAGGTAAAAAAGATTCCATTATTGGAATGGCAACTAAAATAATCAATCTTATTGTTTTTTGCATAAAGCGTAATAAGTTTTCAATGATAGACTCTATCTACCAGTAGGCACTGAATAAAGGGCTAATCGGCGATAGTTTCTATAACATAGTTTTTGTAATGGTTTCTATAACATCCCTTCTAAAAGAAGGCAGACTACCTCGTTATAATCTTGTAATTCGCTATAAAGCTAGAAATGTAGAGATAGTGGTTAGCATAACCCCTTTTTCTTTATCAAGAGAAAGGGTTTGCATCGGGGCAAATTGCATTGGGCTTGTAGTTTAAAGGTAAAACACGTTGCTCATAACAACGCTGATGTAGGTTCAATCCCTGCTAGGCCCAGCAACACCATTAATCTGTGGTAGATTTTATCTAGAAATCGTACTTGCTTGCAAGATTTGTAATGAATTACGTTTTAGATAATAAATAGAGTAAGTAGAGTTGAATCAATGGTAGACTTTGTCTACCTGTGAGCATGTTGCATTGCGTGAATGCAATTAGCTTTTTGTTGATTAAACAACAAGAAAAAGCGGAGAAGAGAAATGGTTGTCTCGTCAGGCTCATAATCTGAAGATTGTAGGTTCAATCCCTACCTCCGCTCTTTTACAGCCTTATCATTTATCCATCCGTTGCCAATGCATTTGCATTGTTTTATATGGCTTAAATTTTCGTTAAAGGGAGAATTTTTCCGTTGCAACATCTTTCTCAATCAGGTCTCAGTTGCTAAAATTGTGCTTTTTTCCCCCCTAAAAGCAGGACTTTTTTCTCTCATTTTTATAAAAAGAAGAAACCAGAAAGGGTGCCTTCGGCCAGTAGGCATTCCACAGATAAATTCCACTTTTTTACCAATGTAGAAACCTAGCTTGATTGTTCTCAGAAGGGAAATTGATAAAAATTTTTCCCTCTAATAAAAAGGCGGGGTAGTTTAGTGGTAATAACAGTGGAATCATAATCCACACGTCGTGGGTTCAAGTCCCACCCTCGCCCCTCACCAACTAAAGAACGAAATTCATGTGCCCACTAGTGATTCATATCTACATCTACCACGGGTGACTCAATTTAAACACTTGAGATACTGCGCCTTTAGGGGAACACCTAAACACTCTACAATCCCTGAAAAAGTCTCACTAGAAAGCCGGTATCTTGGTTCTTAGTTTAAGCAAGTGTGAACCACCCGATCCCGTCCCGAACTCGATTTGTGAAATTGCTCACTGCCACATGTACTACTTTCAGTGGAAGACGTGGCAAGAGCCAAGATATTGACTTTCTAAAATATTGACGGGTCCCTCAAAAGTTAGGACCAGCGATAAAGATTATTAAATATGCCCACTAGTAGATTATATCTACTAGTGGGCATTAATTTGGGTTGTCCCCAACTTAGAGATTGACTAAAAGAAGCCAGTGGCTTACCCATAGAGAACTCAATTTAAGAATTTCTATTGAGAAAGCTTCTCTCAAAAAAGGGAGTCAACTAACGCTTCTTAATCTGCGCCTAGTAGCATTACAGATAAGACGCCTGCCAAATTTGGCTTTTCAAGCCTTGTGGAATAAATTCTGCAACAATTAAAATCTTGCTTTTGTAACAATCTCCCAGCCTACAAAACAAAAATTAAGTGTTACCATCGCTTGCACTGTTCTATAATGTAATGACTGCAACCATAAAGGGTGAGTGTCTGAGTGGTTGAAGGTACCGGTCTTGAAAGTGCGACCTGAGAGGAATATAGCCCTTTAAAGCAAAAGCCACTCTCAAGAGATATATTTGAGAAAGGGGTTGACTCCAACAATCAACTCCAATCCTAAAACAGGCAATCCTCTATTTCTTTGTAGGAATTAGATCCACATGTAGGCCTCGATTAAGGATTCGGCAAACAAGTATACTCGGCTGATAAGTGTACAAATCAGCAGCTGACCTGAGCATGAAAATGCTTACTAAAAGGAACAGTAGCATGCTGCGTAACCCCGTAATGGGAATAGCTCATAATTTTAACTAAATGTGAAAAGGTTTGATCTATTCAGCGAGTTTAGGGTTGCATTCCACTTGAGAGCTCTCAAGTGGAATGCAACCCCGCTACCAGAATCAAATCGTTCCTTGTTTGAGCCTGAAACCAAGACAGGGTGAAACAACATCAATTCCGGCTCTTAAACACTACCGTCTAACCACTCTCTATTACCATAAAATCACCCCGTAATTTGCTTTTAAGCAAATAAACAGCGTGTAAGGGGAAGGGGGCTGACTATGCTCACCAACTTCGCAAACAGAAGCAATGCTTAAAGGCAAGTAGGAAGAGGTAGACTTTATCTTCAAAAAGGAATAAAAGATACTTCTCTCGAAAGAAAGGAACTTCATAAAAGATTAATTACTTGCTGTTATGTTGTAATTTTCAAGGCAACTTAAAGGCCGTAGCAAGAGATAAAATTTTTTTTTGAAACTCTTTGGATAACAGGATAAAACACTCTAAATAAAATCCTTAATTCCTTAACCTAGTTCTTTACCATGAAAAAAGCATTACATTTGCTTGCTTAGTTTTGCCGCAGATTTGCAAATCTCTAGTTTTAATCTATAAAGCTGCCAATTCTGGCGCGTAAACCTCAAGCATCATTAAATGAGATATTGGATTAGCGATAAGAGCGTCAAACGGAACACCTACCTCTTGAAAAGAGCTTCTATTTAACCAGGACATTCGTTAATAGGTATTAATAAAGTCCCTTAAACGATAAGAGAGGTATTAAAAGACCACTGGTAGATGTAATCTAACGTTGAATCTTTTTTATCAAAACTACCTTAAGCAACCCAAATCACAAGCTAAGCATTGTAAACAAAATAAAGTTTCTGCCTTAATTTACAAGTGTTAAGTTTACTAGATTGCAAAGCGAAGCAATATACCCACCGGTAAATATAGTAAATATAATATAATATAATATAATCTATCGTTGGATTTAAAACAGAAATAAATTGTAGACCAATGCAGTAAAAAGCGATAGAAAATGGGTTCCCTGAAAGCCGTATGCGCCGAAAGTTGCACGTACGGTTTGGGAAAAGATTTCAATGAGATTGTTGTTTTCAATAGAGAGTCAGCACCATTGTATTCTATTTTCATACCGGCATACCTGCAAGGGTATCGGGGGTTCGAATCCTCCCTCACCCGCAAAAGATCTCTTAATTAAAAACCTGATATAAATAAGGCAAAACAGCAAGACCAAATAGTAAAAAGTTCTCAATCTAGCAATACCCTTCCCTTCGATGGCCAGGGGCTGTGGGGCCCCTCCCCCATCCTAATGAACCTCTCTCTGAAGCCTAGCCATCTCCTATCCCTTCGATGGCTAAAAAGCCCCAACCCTAGTTTACCAACTAATGAAAAAGACATACCCAACAAGGTGAATAAACCAGATGGTGATAAAGTCTTTAATTGACTCCGAATTGAAAATAAGGAATCAATATAGCAACTCTAATAGGTAGATTAACTATGCACTCATAGGTATTAAACACCTATTCCATAAAAGATAAGAGATGCGTAGAAGGGTGATTAGCTCAATTGGTAGAGCAACTCGCTTACAACGAGAAGGCTAGTGGTTCGAGTCCACTACTACCCACGAGTTAACACTGGTAGATTCTATCTACCGTTGAATCTTAATCCTCTATTTCTTTCTAAAAATAGAGTCCACCTCAACACAAAAATTCTCTTTCGATTAAATAGAAAAAGAAGCCATCCTTCTTGTCGTGCTTGTGCAAGGGAAAAGACTTAAATCAGCCTTTTTTTTAAGAGATACCTCTCTTGTACAAAAAAGGGTAAATTGTGTGCTGTTCAGCCGGTTAAACCGGGTTTAACCAACAAAAAAAGTTCGATAACTGTTCGATAAAAATATTGATGCGGACATGGTGAAATTGGTAGACACACTAGGTTTAGGCCCTAGAGGTTTAAAGCCTTGCGGGTTCAAGTCCTGCTGTCCGTAATCATCTAATGTTAAAATAGAATCCTCTATTTCAATGTGCCCAGTGGCAGATAGAGTCCACCTCTCTATTTGAGAGAAATTTCCTCAAGGTCTTACATCATTGCATAATGTTGTGACCCATTTAGAATGGCGAATATAACTTAGTAGGTTAAAGTGCCAGACTGTGACGTGCGGCTCAAGAGGGACGTAAAACGTTGAAGTTCTTCTTCTGCATTCAATGCCAAGTGCGCAAATCCAAGCTTACCTTGAAATGAAAATTTCATAGGGACAATAGCATGCTGACAAAAAGGTTTACACTCTCTGCGAACAGCTAAACATTATAAAAATGGAAGAAAGCTGATCTCGATAAATTGCCAAGCCATCCCCTTTGCTAATCAGGGGTTCGTTGACCACCCCCAGCCATCGAAGGGGCGTCCATCGAGCCCCATCTTTAAAAACTTGCTAATCGGCTGTTTCCTCTCTTTCAAGAGAATTTTCCTCACATCCAAGCACACAAGAAAACATTTGTGGCAATGGGTGAGCGCGTGTAAATGAGTTACATTTGGTATATAAAATCTACCATTGAGCTTATTGATAAATAGAGTCTAACAACATAGACTCTATGAAATAAAGGAGGGACTCTATTTTTTTATAGAGAGGGAGAATAAATTATATCTACCAGGGGGCAAATTGAGTGTATTTCCATAAAGGATAAAAGAAAGACATGGCTAGGCATGATTGTTGAGAAACACGGGAAAAGAGAAAAAAAGCTCTCCCGAAAAAAAAGCCTGAAACCGAATATACCTCCTTTCTGCTGCAGGCGGGGCATCGCAAAGCAGCAGCGCAAATAAAGAAGCCACTTAGCTTATGCTAGCTATTGGTCACAGAAGCTAGTAAGCATTGTAAGCAGTGTAAATTTTGATTCTCGACTTGCGAAAATGTGGACTTTACTTTAAATTTAAGAAAATAGAGGAGTTCCATCGGTTCTATTAATCCGATGCAGAAGGGGGAGAAAAAGGGGCCTTAATCTTTACTGTTGCAACTGTTGTCGCTGCCATAACGCATTACACGAGAGCCGGCAACCGTTGTTCAATGTAGCGCTTTACGTCTAACTGAGATAACTCGCTGCCAATCAAGATTGAAGCGAGAAGAAAGATTTTTTGGGGGGGTGTGTATTGTCTAAGTCACTTGAAAATAATTCACCCGTCGCACCGAGAGTTTAAATCTTAGAGAGCTTTTCTACCCGCTGGTAGATATAATCTACCTTTGACTATCTATCTGCATTATAGAGCAAAAGCTTTTAGAGAGCTCCCTGCAAAGAGACTTGCATGGGGAGTTCGGGAAGAGGGTGTTACTCATAAAGAATTTAGTGGAAAAGAGCTGATTCTTCTCTTGAGAGAAAAATTTCCTCAATCAGAGCTCTGTTTGCCAATTATGCAGATTCTAAAACAGAACATCCTACTTTCATTCTGGAAACACGGGTTCAAGCCCCGTTATTCGCCGGTTAGGCTGAAATAATACCCTATATGCATTGTCGCGAAAAGAATTCTCTGGTTACCCTTCAGTGTAAAAAAGCGAAAGAGCTCCACAGCGAAAAGGGTGGACTTTTTTATAGAAATAGAGAATAGATTCTATCTACCTACTGGTAGACAAAGTCTACCAGTGGGCGCATTGAAATAGAGGAAAGATCGATACCATAGCGGATATGTATTAAAGGTAAATAATCTGCCTTCCAAGCAGAGAATATGGGTTCGATTCCCGTTATCCGCTCGAGCGGTTGCTTTGCAAAAACCTTGAGGAATTTTCTCTCTAAAGAAAGGTGGACTCTATCTGCCCACTGGTAGACAAAGTCTACCAATGGCAGATAAAATTTACCAGTAGACACATTGAAATAGAGGAATCCATCCCGAGAACTGAGATCCACTTAGATAAAGTTTAATAAAATCGTTAAGGTTGTAAAGAAAAATTATAAAACAGTATCCATCAAACAAATGCCAATCAACAACTGGCTTGCAAAGCCTGATACCTAACTCCCATTCCCTTCCCCTTGAGAACGAAACAAACTCCGATTGCCGGTTAGGACCTTGCAAAAGCCGCTCACAATACCCCTCCCTTAATGTCTTAAGGTATCGGGCCTAAAGCAGATCGCTCTCAGGGTGTAGCGCAGCCTGGTAGCGCACCTGTTTTGGGAACAGGAAGTCACAGGTTCAAATCCTGTCACCCTGATAAGCAGAAGACTAAAGATGTTTTTTTTTAAATGCTGACTGCCAACAGGCGTGACTTTCCTTCAGCGAAGGAAGAGTTGCATTGCACATGCATCACAAAGCTATCAAACCGATTTAAGTGTAAGTGCACACCAGAAGAAAGCGATACATATCGCCCTACAAAGTAAATATAGACATCCAACTAAAAAGATACTTGATGCCAAAAGTCTATTTTAAAATATCGATAAAATCATTTGAGCATTCTACTCTCCAACTAGTAAAAAAGAAAATTGAAAAGCTTTGCATTTTCATTGACTCCATGGAAGCTCTGTCTTCAAGCATGGGGAGCTCAGCTTATGGCTCACAACCAGTGAAATGCAAAGCAACGCAAGAGCAGGTTACCCCTCTAGCTGTTCTAGACATCTCCAAAAAAGAGAAGAGCTACTCCTCTACCTACCTGCCGTCATCTAAAAGACGGTTTACTTTATTAAGATCGCCGCACATTGACAAGAAATCTCGAGAGCAATTTCAACTCCAAACTTTCAAAGCTGAGATAGATACCAGCTATTATACTAGGGGTAAAGCTTGTTTGCTCCTACTATTTTTAAGGAATAGTCAATTGATGGGGGTTGAGCTTAAGATAGCCATCAATTATTCAACCCCGTTCTCCCCATAATTCAGTTGCCATAGCTCTGTCTCTATTAAACACTAAATCCAATAATAAACTGCTATCTACCAATCGGCACTCAATGTGCCCACTGATAGGTATAATCTATCCTCTATTTCTATAAAAAAGTCCATCTCTCTTTCATAAAGTCTACATTGGTAAACAAAGTCTACTAGGAGGCACTCGCAATGGTATAGGGCAAGACTTTACTTTTGCGCCAGCTGGTTAACCGCAATCGTGGATAGACTTCGAGGATCAAAAAACAGTATCACACGTCCAAACCGACATTATATTATTATATTATATTATAAAGTATGACTCAGAACATTACTCATTAAAATGATTTACATATTGAACAGTAATTTAAACGATCAAAAGAAAATCAGTAGAGCCCTTTGTGAGATATATGGCATAGGGGATCAGCTATCTAAGCAAATATGCGACGATTTAGGGATTAGCACTGATCTAAAGGTAAACGATCTTTCCCCATCACACATTGACTTGTTAAGTCAAACTATTCCACAAACCTATCTCATTGGCGCAGAGTTGCAGGGAGAGACAAGAAAAAGCAAGGAGCGCCTAGTGCTTGTATCTAGCTATAGAGGGATTCGTCATTCTCAAGGCCTCCCAAGCCGTGGGCAAAGAACGCATGGGAATGCCCAAACTGCTCGCAAGGGGAGGTTCAATCTTTCAAAAACTGTCAACAAGAAAAGAAGCCCAAGGGGTTAGTGGGCCACGCCTCACAGAGGAGGACTCTATTTCTTCAAAATAGAGGAATTCGACGTATGCTGAACGAGTTGTGGGGCCCCTGCCCCATCCCAATGAACCCCATCTCCCTATACCCCAAAAGCAATTTACATAGCCTTAAAGATTTCTTGTATTATGCAACAAGTTTAAAAATAGAGCCTATTATGTTAAGTCCAAAACGCACTAAATTTCGAAAACATCAGAAAAGATCCAGAAAGGGAGTTCAATCCAATACCACAGATTTAAGATTTGGTCGGTATGGGATAAAGTCTTTAGAGAGTGGTAGCATCCATGCAAAAACCATTGAGGCTGTTCGTCGTGCCATAACCCGTAAGTTAAAAAGGGGCGGCCAGGTGTGGATAAGGATCTTCCCTGATTTAGTGGTTACTAGAAAACCCGCAGAAGTTAGAATGGGTAAGGGGAAGGGTTCCCCATCTTTCTGGATTTGTCAGGTACAGCCCGGGCAAGTTCTCTATGAAATGGACGGTATACCATCCTCTCTGGCAAAGCAAGCTGCCAATCTGGCTTACCACAAGTTGCCCATGAGAACTACTTTCCTTGAGATGCTATAATAGGGTTGAGGTTTTCTCTTTTTAGAGAAGTTTACTCTGCTCTTCTTCTCCAGCACTGCGTCGGCAAAGTAATGCGCAATACCCTCCCCTCGATAGCCGGGGGTGGCCAGCGAACCCCAAGCCCCCAAAAAGGTTACGAAATTGTCGATGTGGATTCTACGAAATAAAGGTAGACTCTGTCTCTTTAAAGAAATAGAAAAAAATAATGAAACACACTTAAAAAGTAACATTCCTCAAAGCTACCAACCTTTATACCGAAAGATCTTACCCTCACAAACCCCTAATACTGAAAGAGGTCACCTTTAACAGACTTGACAAAAAACAGGGAATTTCTCTTTCTAGTAGATGTAAATCCCCTTGTTAAACAAAACAAAAAAAGTGAAATAATGAAAAAACGTTTTTTAGACAGATTTACATACCCCTACCTAGAAAAAAAAGTACCGGAAAACATTGTGCCGGGAAGGGTATTGAGCAACAAGCGTATTAAGTTGCTCTTGAAAAGCAAAACATTAAAGACCTCGATCACAAGTCTATCCTCCTCTATCGGATGGGGAAGGGGGATGGGAAAGGGGCCCCACACCACAGCCTCTAGCCAACGAACCCTTGCTGGGAATAAGATCTCTAACAGATCCCCCGGCCTTTGGCTTCGGTTGATCAAGGGCACTCTACGGCTGCACAAAAGCAAGCTGGGAGGGGAGAGTACCCCATGGTTGAAAATAGACACCTTGGAACGGGGATCGTTAGCCTCAGCTGTAGATTCCTCTTTAGGGATTAAGTTGGGCGATGGAGGCCCTGCCCTCTGTGGCCCCCGATCCAGTAAGGTGTGGGTTAAGACCCTCTCTGATGAAAAAGCTCCAGCCCTTTCTCTAGGGGAGCCAAAGGATACCGTGCGAACGTCTCAATTAAGAGGAACAGTCCCTTTTGCTGAGGGACATGCCTCTCTTTACTCCTCCATTCAGCTTGAGGAGGCATTAACCAGGCAACAGGAGAGACGTCCCTCTCCGCTTCTACTGAAGCTACTGGAAAGAAATAAGCTTCGAATCATGTATGGCAACATGGCCAATCGAGAAGTAGACAAGCTAATAAAGAGGGGGTTCTCCGCGCGTGGTGGAATGAATGACAACCTTTTCAAGTTGTTGGAGAGCCGGATAGATGTTTTCCTCTGCAGAGTAGGCTTCCTTGCCACTATCCCTTGTGCACGCCAATGGATACACTATGGAAAGGTATTGATAAACCAGAAGATCACAACCAGCGCAAGTCACATGTTAAAGGCTGGAGACATAATTTCAATATCCACAAGCAATCTCGCACCCCTTAGAGAAAGTCTGCAAGAAAGATCTTGCAAGCTCTCTCTTTCAAATCGCGTAGAGCCTGGAGTTTCCTTACCATCTCAAGACCTATCCCGCTTCAGGAGAAGCGGCAAGGCAAAACAGGGAGGCGTCCAGTTGCCAAATGATTTCTCCAAGTTTGTGAGATCTGCATCGCATAACAATGCAACCCGCGTGTCCCCTTATAAACCTGCCGAAATCGCACGACGTGTTTCACACGTTGCTCGAAGAGAGCGGTTGCGATGGTTCAACCTTAAACCGACTTATGCAGAGATTTCTTTCCGCTGTCTTACTGCTATCTATTTATATCCACCCCAGCAAGTTCTCCTTCCTGCCATGGTAGATGTAGAAAAGATTAGCAAGTACTAAATTGTATAAATGTAAGGGGTTTGACCGCCTCTGGAGTCTGCCTTGAATTAAAATTGAGATCCCAATTATGATTTAAGGCAGGCCATGGGTTAATGTGGACTCTATGTGCCCCCTGGTAGACAAAGTCTACCAGGGGGCACATATAAATATAAGATTCTGTGCTCCACATATAATAAAGATTGGTAAGAAGTTAATAATAACAACAATCTACAAGACCGACTACAAAACCAAGTAAAAAATAAACAAGATTTGCATGTCTCGCTCAGTTTGGAAATTACCCTTTTCTGAAATATCTTTCTCCCCTCAATTATCCCACGACAGAAGAGAACAACAGAAAACTAAGATTTGGTCACGCCGCTCTACGGTGTTACCTCAATTTATAGGAAGAAGCTTCCTTGTATACAATGGAAAAATATTTATCCCAGTAAAGGTTTCCGAAGAGATGACTGGCCACAAGTTTGGGGAGTTTGCCACTACCCGAAAAAGACCTACTCACAAGCTTAGCAAAAAGAAACAGTCAAGGAAGAAATAATTAGTGTCGCATATCGGGTGTCTCTTTCCACACGTTCATCAATACACCCTAAGAAAAGGTCCCTTATATGAGTTGATATACAAAGTCCCATGTGAGTACAAAATTCTCCGTGCAAACAACCTTCTCAAGAGGCAGATTAAAAAAAAGATCTCAATCATAAACTTTATCTACCAGTGAATTTAAAAAGGTAGATTGAGAAAAAGAGATCAAGTGATAACTGCTTTATAAACAACAAGTGTCTCCCTGCAAGCTTATTCCCCACTCTGTGTATAAAGGTGGTTTCAACGCCACACAAAATGGACAGCAGAAAGCAGTAAAGAGATTAACAACGGTATTGCGCCATAACATCAACCAAAGTGGTTGGTCTAATAATTGCGTAACAATACAAACCTCCAAGAGGAAAGTCTTTCAAAAAAGCTTCTGCAAAAAACTAGGTTTTATGACAAAAAGAAAAAAATTACTTCAATTACATCAAATTAAAAAACATCTAAGGGAGAAAAAGATTCTACTTTTTTATCAATATAACAATATTAACACGCGGAATTGGGTAGTATTGAGAGGGGAGTTGTTGAGCGAGATCCCTAGTTGCCAGTCATCGCCCATACCCAGCCCACCGTTTAACAACTCAGATAATGTGGAGACTACCAATCATGAATCTTCTATCTCTACACTAGTGGTTAAGAGCAAAATTGGTCAATTGTCCCTTGCAAAAGCATTGACACAGGTAGAGTGTATGGCTAATACCGACAACCTTTCTCGGTGTCCAAGCAACGATACCAAATGTGCTGAATTGTTTCAAGGGCCTACATTCTTGTTTGCATGCAACTCGCATCATGAAATGGTAATGGGGTGCAAGGTAATTGAAAAGAAGAGAGATCGATACAACAACAATCACCTCATTTTACTAGGTGGGCTTTATTATGGCAAAGTTGTAACGCATCTTGATATTGCTAAGCTGTCTTCCCTTGATTCTTCAATCTATGCCTCACTGCTTGTTACATTGGAAAACAGGACTACCTCGCTTTTGTTCGACCAACTCTCATATTATCAATATGAGTTGTTGCGTTGTTTAGAGCATCGCAGAGACACCCTATCTGGTATCACAGAATAAAGCAGGTATATAAAATTACCAACCTTGAATAAGATCATCCATTTTTGTTTTTCCACCTTGAGAAATCATTTCTCATGCGCGAGAAGCTGTATGAACCCACTGGTAGATTATATCTAACATTGAGAAACTGGCAAAAAATGATAAGGCGGTTAAAAATCAAGTGAGGAGGTTCTGTCAACCTATCTGCAGCTTGCATGTAGATAGAAGTGCTCGTAACTCAATTGGATAGAGTGTCAGATTACGGCTCTGAAAGTTGAAAGTTCAACTCTTTCCGAGCACACAGAGAGCAATTTTATTTCTCAATGTTAGATATAATCTAACATTAATAGACTTTATCTATCAGTAGACTTCGTGTTATCTACTTGTCAACTTGTACTATCTACTTATCTACAATAATAAATTCAGGGAGAGAGCGCTCTCTAGAGCGTCTGAGCGCAACCTATTACCTATGTTGAGCAAAGCAAAGAGAGCTTCCCTAATGCGCTAAATGACGCCTTCTTCCAGATTTGCAGTGCAGTGAACGTCAATTCACTCACATGACAGGAAATACATTATTGTATGGACTCATTTTCTCTCTGCTCTTTATTTCCATAAAATGGGGAGAAGAGCCCTCTATTTCACTGGTAGACTTTGTCTACCAGTGAAATAGAGTTTACTTTAATTTTTTATGGAAATAGAGTCCACCTCTTTAGAACCTAGATAGAAGACCAAAAATAAAAGATTTAGAGCAATTAATTATTCAGCCATTAAGAGCTTTGGGTGGATGCCTTGGCAGAGCAGAGAAGAGACGTTACACATAACGAAATACCATGGGAAGGCTTGTAATCCCTGAGATCCATGGTTTTCTCGTCGGGAAACCTTAATTTAAACATACCTAGTGAACTGAAACATCTTAGTAGCTAGAGGAAAAGAAATCAACCGAGATCCCGTTAGTAGTGGTGAGCGAACCCGGGAAAGGCCAGTTCTTTCCCCATTTTGTCAAGAAACAAAGATGGGGGGATGTGTAGGTTGAACACACATCCATGCATCATTCAGTGATGCATCATACGTTTTCACAGCAAAAAATCAAAATAAGGAGTGGAATCCCATGCCATAGAAGGTGAAAGCCCTGTAGATTTTAGCCCATCAACAATCCGTTCTCCCCAACACAACAACTGACCTTTTCATCAAAGAGTATAGTCTACCATGCATTGAACATCAATGAAGATGATAACGAGATACCATTCTGTGACGGTAAAGGTTAATGTTGGCGAACAAATATTCGATTATTGAGAAAACATTAATAAGAACACAGTGAGTAGAGCGAGATACACATCTTGCTTGAAGATAGAGGGACCACCCTCTAAGCCTAATCATGCTGCTCTGACCGATAGTGAACTAGTACCGTGAGGGAAAGGAGAAACAGCACCCCAGGTGGGGAGTGAAAGAGATACTAAAACCCAATGCTTACAAGCAGTTGAAGCTTGTTCAATCCGCCCCCCCAAACCTTTGGAGAGGAAAAAGATTGACGAGTGACAGCGTACCTTTTGCATAATGGGTCAGCGAGTAAGTTGATGCAGCAAGCTTAAGTCATTAGACGTAGGCGTAGCAAAAGCGAGTCTTCACAGGGCTAAGGGGCCTTGTCCCCAATTAGTTGCATCAACTTTACCCGAAACCGGGTGATCTAGCTATGAGCAGGTTGAAAGGGGGGTAACACTTTCTGGAGGACCGAACCCGTGTCTGTGGCAATAGGCAGGGATGACTTGTGGCTAGGGGTGAAAAGCCAATCGAACTCGGAGATAGCTGGTTTTCTGCGAAACCCATTTAGGTGGGGCGTAAAATAGATTCTCTCCTCAAATAAATTGCACCTGCAATGCTCCATAATAGAGTTGAGAACAGGAATGGTGGGGGGGGTAGAGCACTCCATGGGAAAGGGTGGCCCAAAGCCTTACCGATTCCAAGGAAACTCCGAATACCCTTACCAATCTTTTACAGACAGGCTTTGGGTGCAAAGGTCCAAAGCCGAGAGGGAAACAGCCCAGATCGTACGCTAAGGTCTCCAAGAGACAACTAAGTGGGAAAGGAAGTTTCTGGGCAAAGACAACCAGGAGGTGGGCTTGGAAGCAGCCATCCTTTGAAGAAAGCGTAATAGCTCACTGGTCTAGCCCAGATGCGCCGAAAATGTCACGAGGCTCAAGTTGTCCACCGAAGCGACGGCTTCTGCTAGAACAGCAGAAGAGTAGCAGAACGTCCTGTAAATTATTGAAGGCAAGCTGTCAAGCTTGCAAGAGATATCAGGAGTGAGAATGCTGACATGAGTAACGCGAAATCATGTGGAATTCATGATCGCCGCAAGTTCTAGGGTTCCCACAGATGTAATTCGATGTGGGTTGAATCGGCCCCTAAGGGCACAGCGAAAGTTTTCCCCGATGGGTACCTCCCAAGTGACGAGGTCTCCTTTCTGCACATGTTTTGAATGTGACGAACCAGTTTCGACAGGAGTTTTCATTTAGAAGATATGCACGAGACAGAAAAAGATAGAGGATATTGGATGTCACTACCATTCTAGGGCCTCCTGGAAAGAACTTGGGAGATGGCCAACAAATGCATCAGTCGATAGATATCTTCTACGGAGTGGTGCTTGGTCAGTAGACCGTACCTAAACCAACACAGGTGAACTGGTTTAGTAAACCAAGGCGATAGAGAAAACCATGTTGAAGGAACTCGGCAAATTGACTCCGTAACTTCGGGATAAGGAGGGCCTTCTTGCCCCAAAGCAAGAAGGCGGCACAGAATAGGGGGTGGCGACTGTTTATTAAAAACACAGGACTCAGCCAAATGGCAACATCAAGTATTGGGTCTGACGCCTGCCCGGTGCTGGCAGCTAAAAGGGAGGGGTAAAATCGAAATTTTCGAAAAAGCTCTCAACTGAAGGTCCAGTAAACGGCGGCCGTAACTCTGACGGTCCTAAGGTAGCGAAATTCCTTGTCAGGTAAAACAACAACTTGCCTGAGGGAGAGAGTGATCTCACCCATGTACACTGACTCATAACGGGGAAAGCTAACCCATCGAATCATAAAAAGGAAGGATTCAATCTCAGTTACTTATTAAGCATCTGAGTCATGCAGGGTGGTATGCCAATCCCGTGGGAAGCCCCTTTGAAAAATCACTGGTAGATTGTATTTACCTTTGGATTCACTTATTCTCCCTGAAAAGGGTAAAAGATAAGTAATTTACGACTCTATTTGATAGAGTCCAGACCTAAAGAACTAACAAGCAAGAGGCATTGTACAATGCCAGGTCAAGGGGCCCTGTAACGACTGACTCGAAAGAGGAGGCTCCTGTAGAGGAAAGGGATCTAAAACCCACTTCCAACAATGTTAGATGGTGAAATCTAACATCGAAATTACTAGGAGCAATACGCCAGCCCTTGTCAGTTCTAAGCCGATTATGGATACTCGAGCTTGTATTACTAATCTTCTCTTCCGAAGAAATAGAGGATGACTCTGTTTAAAAAAAAACAGAGGATGACTCTCTTCCGAAGAAATAGAGGATGACTCTGCTTAAAAAAAACAGAGGAGTATTAATAAGTTTCAGCTAGGGTAACCTACTTTCAGGCGGCAAGGTGAAAGGATAGTCTATACCCCTTAGAAATGAGGGATAAATAAAAAAAGAGGATTTATGGGAAAAACCAAGTTAGAAACGGAATTGTTTGAAAGAAGTTCAACGGAGTGGAACCATTACCTGTCAGGGTTTATCGACGGAGAAGGCTGCTTCTCAGTTAGTTTTACTTTACGGGAAAAGATGAAGTATGGTGTTGAAATCAGACCCAGCTTCTCCATTGGACAATCTATCACCAAAGACAATTATCTTTTATTGGAACAAGTAAAGAGAGTGCTAGGTTGTGGGGCGATTAGGGTCAGCAAAAGTGACCGATGCTATAAGTATGAGACCCGCAATTTAACCGACATAAGAAAGAGTATAATTCCCTTTGTTGAGGCCTACCCTCTTTATTCCAGTAAGAGGAATGATTTCTTACTTTTTGCCCAGATTTGCTCGCTCATTGCAAACAAATCCCATCTTACCCCGGAAGGGATAGAGAAGGTGATTGACCTCTCTTTCTCAATGAACGAGAGTGGCATCCGCAAAACAACACGAGCTAAACTATTAGAAACAATAGAGAAGAGGCGTACTTTGTTGTTCTTGAATCACTGATAGATTTTCTATCATTGAAAAATGCGGACTTAAAGGTAATACTAATACCTTTAAGGCGGACTTAAAGGGAAACAAACCCTTTAAGGAGTAAAAACTATGAAGTTCTGACCTGCATGAATGGCGTCACGACTGCCCCGCTGTCTCCAACATGGGCTCAGTGAAATTGAAATCTCCGTGCAGATGCGGAGTTCCCAAAAAAAGACGGTAAGACCCTATGCACCTTTACTACAATTTGCTGCTGAGGGAAGAGATGTATCGTGTAGAATAGGTGGGAGCCACCCCTACCATGATTTTGTGGTGGATAACATCATGAAGTGATGTAAGGGACTGGGCGTCGTTGAAATACCACCCTTTACATCTCATCCTTCTAACCTGGGTAAAGATAGAGACAACAGCAAATGGGTAGTTTCATTGGGGCGATGGCTTTCAAAAGAGTATCGAAAGCGTGCGAAGGTAGGCTCAAGCTGGTCGGAAACCAGTAGAAGAGCGCAATGGTATAAGCCTGCCTGACTGCAAGACCAACACGTCGAGCAGGGACGAAAGTCGGCCATAGTGACCCGGGAGCACTGTGTGGAATGGCTCTCGCTCAACGGATTAAAGGTACGCTAGGGATAGAAGCTAATATTAGCATGTTGTCCCGCCTAATGGCAACATTAGGGCAAAAAGCAACCACTGGTAGGGCCCCTGACGGGCCAACCAGTGATCTCCATTTACTCAATCACTACAATAAATGGACAACTGGGTGAATTGCAGGAAAGCTGTCCCCTACCTGTTGCATCACTTTGTGATGTCTAAGGAAGAGATGGGGTGCCAATCTGCAGCGAAGCTTGCCGAAAAGAACCTGAACTATTCAAAAAGTAGTCAGGGTGTAGGCAGGAACGTTCAACGACTAGAGGGTGAGGAGTTCTTACCAATAATCCTTCCACGAGCGCCCAGCAACTCTAAACTCATGAAGAATCAATGATAGATTTTTCTATCGTTGAAGAATCACAGATAGACAAAGTCTATTAGAAATAAACATTAAGGAAACCTTATGCAAGACGAAAAGGGGAGAAGCAACTTTTCTTATTTACGCAAGGAGGAGATCGGGAAAAGCCGCAACCTCTTGAAGAGATACAAGCAACAGCTTGATTGCCTGAGCAAGGAGCAAAAGGATGTCGCAATAGGGGTAATGCTTGGAGATGGTTCATTGCAGACCCAAAATGGTGGGAAAAGCTATAGATTGAAGTTGTTACAAGGTGGAAAGAATAGGGAATACCTATTTCATCTCTGTGATGTCTTCTCCGAATGGGTTCTTTCACCACCATCGCCACAGCATCGCAAATCAGTGGCAACCGGAAAAGTGCTGGAAGCTTGGAGGGCACAAACCATCTCCCATCCAGCTTTTAATGAGCTCGCGGAAATCTTTTTGGACGAGAAAGGGAGAAAGATTCTTCCTACCACTCTTGTAAGAGATCATCTTACACGCGTGGCCTTGCATACTGGCTAATGGATGATGGGGGAAGGTCTAACTACAACAAGGATCGTCCCGAGCTGAAGGGAATCACCATCAACACCCAGGGATTCACTGAGGCAGAGGTTCACTCGCTAGCAAGCGGGCTAAAGCTTTATTTTAGACTTGATTGCTGGGTTGGGCGAAACAAGGGCCGATGGACGATTATCATCTCTGGCCTTTCATTTCAGCACCTTGCCAAAATGATCGGTCCCTACATCCACCCATCGATGGGTACAAGTTCCCAAAGGGTATGGAGATAGATTCTATTTTGAAAAATAGAGATGGACATTCTTTCTAAAAAACTTTTTTTAAAGTCTTGCATCCTTCTGCCCCGGGAGGGGCGCCCTAAGCTCTCTCGATGGCCTTGCGACCCACGGGTTGTGGGAAAGAGCTCCCACACGTGCACTATCCCCCCCATCTCAATTTCTGAAAATATAAGAGTTATAGTAGAGTTGATGAAATAGTCTGAACTTATGGGAAACCACAAGAAGTGAGGGATAAAGAGCCCTCACGGTAACAAAACTGAACAGGCTAATGACTCCCAAGAGCTCATATCGACGGAGTCGTTTGGCACCTCGATGTCGACTCATCGCATCCTGGGGCTGGAGAAGGTCCCAAGGGTTCGGCTGTTCGCCGATGAAAGCGGTACGTGAGTTGGGTTTAGTGCGCCGAGAGGCAGTACGGTTCCTATCTTTTTTGGGTGTGTGAAACTGAGAGAATCATTCCTTTGTACGAGAGGACCGGGAATGGTAAACCTCTGGTCTACCAGTTGTTGCGCCAGCAGCATCGCTGGGTAGCTACGTTTAGATCGAGTAACTGCTGAAGGCCTATCAAGCAGGAAATCGTGTCTCAAAACAAGTTTCTAGACTCGTAGAAGATCACTACGAAATAGGCGGAGAGTGGAAACACAGCAATGTGGGAGCTTATCCGTACTAATGGGCTGGATAATTTTATTTTTCAATACCACAGCCGAATCTCTAATTTTATGCCACAACAAGCTAAGAAAATTCGTATTCTACACAAAGCAACCCACTTACACATTCTTACCACAACCAAAAGGGTGAGAAGAGAGAAGATAAAAGAAGAAGAAAAGAAGAGAAGCAAAAATAAGAAAACCAGATAAAACTCACTAATAGATAAAGTTTAACATTGCGCCCACTGGTTGGGCCCTCAGGCCCCTACCATTGAAAGCAGAAGAAAAAAACAATTCTTGTCAGTGATAAAAAAAGAGCAAAACAATAAGATTAGAAGGGTGAAAACTCGGCTAATCGAGCAAAACATGATGAGTTTGATCCTGGCTCAGAATGAACGCTGGCGGTAGGCCTTACACATGCAAGTCGAACGGAGGGAAAGCTGTTGGTATAAACCAACTGGATCTAACTTCGTGGCGAACGGGTGAGTAACGCGTGAGAATCTGCCTTCTACTACGGTGGAAAAGAGGTGGCCAACTCTGTTGACCAATGCTCTTGAATCCCGTATAAAACCAAAAAAAGACATAACAGTCGGTAGAAGATGAGCTCTCGTAGGATTAGGTAGTTGGTGAGTTAAAAGCTCACCAAGCCAAAGATCCTTAGTCGGTCTGAGAGGATGATCGGCCACACTGGGACTGAGACACGGCCCAGACGCTTTCGAGCGGCAGCAGTGAGGAATCTTGGACAATGGGCGAAAGCTTGATCCAGCCATACCGCGTGAGGGATGAAGGCTAAATGGGTTGTAAACCTCTGACCTGAGTCTAGATTGTGACATGGATTCAGGGAAAAGTCCCGGCTAATAATATTGGCCCCTGGGGAGGTGACCTCCCAGGAGAACTTGGCTCATAACGGTGAAACCCTAACGAAGTAGCGGTAGGGAGACCTTCTTCGATCAATACGTCGATCAGTGATATTAATCAAGAAGGAGAGATCCCTGGGTGGTGCTCATAACCAATGAGTGCCCCCCTCAGGCGAGGGCAATACCGTGGGAAGTCTACGTAGTGAAAACAGATTGGAAAGAATTAGAAGTTATGCTAGGTAATAATATTATATCTGTTACTAAGGTTTAAGACGGCATGATTGCTGGGAGCCTTCTTAACGATGCCCATTTGCAGAAGACCAGGGCAAGCACACAGCGCTGTCGGTTGCGAATACGTGACAGCGCGGCACAGAGACAATATGTAGACTGGAAGCACAGCGTTCATATAAACCCGTTTTGCGCCAACACCCGATTGTCTCATGAAACGTCAAGACCTGGCGAATATCAATTTTATACCATGTATACAGACAGCTTCTCTTCTTACCATTCCACCTGGTACATTAGGAGAGAAACATCAAAATTCCTGAAAGTTGTTCCAAGCAATATACAGGACCTCCTTACAAATCCAATCTCGTTGGCTGTTTGGTACCTAGATGACGGCTCAAAAGGAAAAGATTATGAGGTGTGTCGATTGGCAACCATGAGGTTCTCGCATCAAGAGAAGACTGAGCTTGTAAAGTGCCGACGGGCTAATTTGGGCTTAGAGCCCAAGACCGAGGCCGTATACCCCTAACAGGGGTAGGAGGTCCACTCTAAGGGTTTTCCTTCCCGAGTAAGGCCTATGGATACAAGAGACTCAAATCATTGATATATCCTTTTATCGAAGCCGAGATACCAAACATGCTTTTTAAGCTGCAATGACCCCGTAACGACTGAGGAAATAGAGTGATGGCGCATAAAAGGTAAACTTTATTACTTTTCAGGAATGAAAGAAACTTTTCTCTAAAAAGAGGAAATCTTTATGCGCCATCTCTCCAGAATACAAGATGGTTACCTTTTATCTCCCTTTTACTTGTTTTTACTAAAAAAAACCACTAATTATGCTTGTAATGGGTTAGACATATGTAAATGGTAACCATAACACGCCGAGCTCTTGGTTTCATTGCCAAGATGATGGTATAGTCTGTGCCCCAAGAAACTGGGGAAGAACATGAACTCCGTGCCAGCAGCCGCGGTAATACGGGGGGGGCAAGCGTTATTCGGAATTACTGGGCGTAAAGGGCATGTAGGCTGCCAATCGCCACCCCTGCTTGAACAAATTTGTAAGTCTTATCCCGACATTACATGTGCAGTGATGCAGACGATGTAAATAATGCAGATGCATGATCTGTATCCTTTATCTTATTAAAGGTTCAACATGAACCTCAAGAGCTCTCCATATAAAAAAATGGTGGGTTTTGGCAAATTCCTGGGCCCACCCGAGGGTTGCCAAGGGGTATTAACCTTTCTCAGTAAGAGATTGGTTTTTTTGGGTTTGGCTGGAGTAAGCTAGAGGGGAGTGGAATTCCTGGAGTAGGGGTGAAATCTGTAGATACCAGGAGGAAGGCCGAATGCGAAGGCATCTCCCTAGGGCTTAACTGACGCTGAGGTGCGAAAGCGTGGGTATCAAAGAGGATTAGAGACCCTTGTAGTCCACGCCCTCAACCATGAGAATTCATTATCAGGCAATTACAACCTAACGAAAATCCGTCTAAATCTGTGATTTTGCTTGGTGATCTAGCTAACGCGTTAAATTCTCCGCCTGAGGAGTACAGCCGCAAGGCTAAAACTCAAAGGAATAGACGGGGGCTCATACAAGTGGTGGAACATGTGGTTTAATTCGAAACAACGCGCAGAACCTTACCAGCCCTTGACATTAATTCGATCTTGACCTTTATCGGACAAGAAAACAATTAACAGGCGTTGCATGGCTGTCGTCAGCTCGTGTCGTAAGATGTTTGGTTAGTTCCTTTAACGAGCGCAACCCTCATGAGATCTTGCCAGCAATTCCTTCAGGTTTGGGAGTCTTAAGACAGAAATGCCTATAAAACACCTTTCACATTTTTATGGAGAAACAAACCAAGAGATGAATTGCTACTGTTCTCAAACTGCCTGTGATATACAGGAGGAAGGTGAGGATGACGTCAAGTCGTCATGACCCTTATGGGCTGGGCTACACACGTGTTACAATGGCAACCACAAAAGGAAGCAATGGTGCAAGCCGGAGCAAATCCTAAAAAAGTTGCCCTAGTTCGGATTGCTCTCTGCAACTCGAGAGCATGAAGTTGGAATCACTAGTAATCGTGGATCAGCACGCCACGGTGAATCTGTACCTGGGCCTTGTACTCCCCGCCCGTCACGCTCCGGGAGTCGAGTGGCTTAGAAGTCCCATCAACCTTCTTCTCATGTTGCTCTTGCATTGCCAAACAATGCACGACCGTGCCCCTGTGATACGCCGTGGTGAGGCTCTCATTGCGGAAGAGATGAGTTACACGAGAAAAGACATTGAGTGACCAAGAACTGTTTGGCAACTGGAGCGAAGTCGTAACAAGGTAGCCGTAGGGGAACCTGCGGCTGGATTGACTCCTTAAACTTGAAAGGGTTAAGTCGACCTTAAACAAACAAACCCTTTCCCCTTAAGTCCGCCTTAAACTAAGTCTCTCTTAAACCGCTTAGCTCTAAAATTCTTTTTTTCTAATTAAAATTTAAAGTTCTCCTTTTTTCCCCTTGACTTTTAAGTCCGCATTCTTAAAAATGGACTCAATGTGCCCACTGGTAAATATAATCAACCATTGAAATCAACAGCAAATTAACATCTTTGCACTGACGAACGAGATTTTAGAGGTGCAAGCCTTTCAAGGCCTTACCTTTTTATTGCGTTTCTACCTGCGTTTGCGTGCACTTAGAAGTTCGTTAGCCATCTCTTCACTGACTGTCATGCCCAACCGCATAACAGAGAAGGCTCTCTTACGTATACGGTGCAATGCTTCTTAATGCTCTACAAGATTAAAATGCTTTTATAGATTAAAGATAAATGAAAAATTCTTCTTCAGGAAGAAAAGAACTCAAAGATAGAGAGAGAAATTTATAGTAAGTAAAGCCTTTGCTATACAGTAGGACTCAAAACCTTGGGTTTTAAGTAAAGTAGAGTGTAAGATTTCGAATCTACAATTCTGATCAGAAGAGAATCTCTAATAGCTCAGCGGTAGAGCGGACGGCTGTTAACCGTTAGGTCGTTGGTTCAAATCCATCTTAGGGAGTAACTTCTCCTCTCAAAAAAATAGGCTTTACCAGGCTTAGCCATTAAGGCCCGTGCTTAGCTATTTGCCCCTTTTCTGGCCGGAAAGTAGATGTCCGTTACTGGCTAATAACTTAAGGTTAGGGTCCCTCTACATCCCTCTGCCCCCGAACGGAGCAACAGGTGTCTATCGAATCCCCAAACTGGACTTTTTAAAGGCTACTTCAGCTAAAGAAAGTGGTAAAAACCAATTTTATTCACTTACAAAGAAACCTTTCTATTTTCATCAAAATGAAATCCACTTTCCCCTCAATATCAAATCCAATGGTAGACTATATCTACCAGTGGGCATATTGGTTTGCAATGACATAAAATTTCAAAAAAAACAATACACATCTATCTATGGGACAGAAAGCCAACCCGGTTTTGTTAAGATTAAAAACAACAAACAAGAACTTTGACTCTTGTTGGTACAGTGATCTACATTATTCCACTCTGTTAAGTCTTGAGCTTAGGGCACGATCTTACATTGAAAAGGTTTTCGAGCAGATCCGATACCCAAAACCTTTGATATCATTATCTTTGATACCAAAAAGGGGGAAAGTTTTAACGTTTTACCTGAATCCAGAAAGATTGCGGGGTCAAAGAAATGAAAGATTTCAATTAAAATCATTTATGCCACCACGTAATGTGGAGAGTCATGCCCACCATTTGCCCTCTCGATCCACAGAAGCCTCCCACATGCTTGGGTTTGATGGTGGTGTAAGAACTCTCAGATCTCTATTAGTTAAGGGCTCATTGCTAGATGGAGAACCACGCAGCTCAAGCTGGAAACCTGGAATCAACCAGGTACAACCCAACCGTCCTTGGGAAAGGCCCCCTGGCAGTTACAAAGAAGGTGGGTGGATGCCAAATTGGGAGAGAAGGCTCTTTATTTATTCCACCCTATTGTCCATAACCAAGAGGAGAAGCAACACAGTAAGGTTACTTTTTGATAAAGATTTTACACTTTTTCACAGAGTAGAGGACCTGGTTTGGTTTCAAGGAAGAGAGGAGAGTTACCTGTCATCAACCAATCGCCGTCTACCCATAAACGACAAGCAAGCAGGGGGGACGTTGACTCGTGCTAATAAATCTAAGGGTCGAGGGATTCCCTTCTCCAGATCACGGGGTTCATTAACCACCCATTGGAGCGCAGGGGCCCCGTCCCCCTTAACCCGGGACGGTCATCAAGTGGGCAAGTCCTCTAGCCGTGGGAGCTCTTTGAGTAGGGGGAGCTACACAACCCAGGCACCTTTGGCTCGTGGGCTGCACACATGCTGCGCACGGGGCTTGCCTCTAATAAGGGGTTTAACGGACACCTTAACATCACCCCCTGTTGTTCCAGCGCAACTTTCACATTCAGGGAGTAACCTTATCAAGCGCAACAAGGATATAATGTATTGGGTAAATACCGACACACGTGCGGTAAGATCTGTGTATACCACCACTAGTTTCATTAGCCCTACAGAGACGGCTAGAGAAGTTGAGGCCAGATCATCTGCGGGGCATTCCTCACCCGGTGCATCAAAAAGAAGGGGTTGGGGTTCGTTGACCACCCCTGCGTTGGCCAGGTGCGGCCATCGAGCCCCCGCCGATCGAGCCACCGGCCGAAGGGGCCCCACAGATGAGCCTTTGGTAAGAAGACGAGCACTTGTCCCCGAAATAGGCGTTAAATCGAACAGATTAGATGGCTACCTCTGGCCAAAACCCTCGATCAGAGAGATTCGTCGCGGAGATGCACACTCTTCAATCTGTTTTATGGAGATTGCGCTTGGTAGAGGGTTAGGGATTTCCACCACAATTTACCCATATAAATCCATCGAAGAGGAGCAGACTGCACAATTCCTCTCTGAAGAGATAGCTTACTACTTGGAGCGTAGAATACCATTTCGGCGTATAAAACAGGCTTTAATTCGAGAGCTACAGAAAAAATACATTGAAGGGATCAAGGTGAGCTGCTCCGGCCGAGTGGGTGGCCGCTCGAAGAAGGCACAGCGCTCTCGGGAAGAGAGTTTCCAATGGGGTCAAACATCTTCCCACGTCTTCTCTTCAAAATTATCGTTTGCTTCTCGAAGCGCTTTAACTCCATTTGGGAAAGTTGGTATAAAGGTTTGGATTTGCTACAAATAGAACTTGCAAAGCCATTTAGAGCTCTAAAAATCGATGTGCTCACTGGTAGATTATATCTACCAGTGAGCACATCGAAACTCCCTCTCAACCAGAGGTTGAGCGCAAAAATTCCAATGTACATTCCACCTATAATAGGATTTTACCTAAAGTAGAATTTTTGATTTTGCCTAAAGTAGAGACCTTAACTCTACGTAAAGTAGAGATCTTAAGCTTACCCCGAATTGCTAATTGCGGCTGATAAGCACATTGTCAATATCCATTTTTTTTTTCAAGAAGAACATTTGATTAATAAAATCAATGGGTAAACCAAATCTACCAGTGGGCACAAAAAACCAATAACATAAAATGGCAAATCAAAAGCAAAGAGACAACAACCGCAGACAACTTTGTAAAAAGCAAGAATTGAAAAGGATAGAGTACAAATCAATAATTCAAGATCTTTCCCTGCCTTATAGGATTAGGTTCAAGTCACTCCAGATGCTGAACAGTTTGAATCGGAATGGATCTCCAACGCGATTGAGGAACCGATGCATAGCAACTGGTCGAGGGCGTGGGGTGTATCGCTTTTGTAAGCTTTCGCGCGTGACGTTTCGTGAAATGGCTTCCCAAGGGCTCTTAATGGGGGTAACCAAATCGAGTTGGTGAAAAGTTTCTATTTTTCTATAAAGAAAGAGATCTACCTCTATTTGTTTAAATGGTTGAGATGCAGTAGGAAATCCTAAAACCAGTTTCTACGGCTCTATTGCAACAAACACGAAGCATTTATTCTGCTTCCTGATTCCGCAATAGAGTAAAGCAAACGGCTCTTTACTGTGCTTGTACCAGCCTGCTCAAGTGAGTACCGTTTATTTTGAGAAAAAAATATAATTTTCCAGGAGTGGCATCGGCTTAACATCTGTTTGTGCATCAATTTTATAAATGACAAAGGGCTGAGATTTTAGAGAGAGTCGCATATCAAATCAATGAGACCATTGGTAAATAAAGCCTACCATTGAATCTATATTGATTTACATTACCCTGCAATGTGTGATACAATAGAATAAGTGGATAAAACCACAATTCACGCCTATCAATGCTTCTATTTCAATAAATGAAATAAAATCAACATGCAAAATACAGGTTACTAAACTTGCTTCCCTTCTTTACTGTTTGTCCACTAAGTCTGTGACCTGTCATGCACCGCAGATGATTGGTGCACCAAAACAAAAGGATGCTCAACTGCTGATGTGCCCAATGAATGGTAGACTTTGTTTACCATTGATCAACCGATCAACAAGAGTTGATCGAACTGCTCTTGATGTAAAAAAAAGGAAAGTTTATGGCTCTTCATTTAAGCGAAATGTCAACGCTGTTAGAACAGAAGATCTTAAAAAGCTATTCGAAGCTCAACATTGACGAAATAGGTCGTGTCTTGTCTATAGGGGATGGAATTGCCCGTGTTTATGGACTAAACAAGATCCAGGCAGGCGAAATGGTAGAATTTGAGAGCGGCGTAAAAGGAATGGCTCTAAACCTGGAAAGCGACAATGTTGGTGTAGTTCTGTTTGGTAGTGACACTGCTATTCAGGAGGGTGACATTGTAAAGCGTACTGGTGCAATTGTGGACGTGCCAGTAGGTAAAGGGACTCTAGGCCGAGTGGTAGATGCTTTGGGGCAACCGATAGACGGCAAGGGACCGTTAACCGACGTAACGCGTCAACGTGTAGAGGTTAAGGCGCCTGGTATCATTGCACGTAAATCAGTTAGTGAGCCTATGCAAACCGGCTTGAAGGCGGTAGATAGCCTTGTACCAATTGGCCGTGGGCAACGGGAATTGATCATTGGTGACCGTCAAACTGGCAAGACCGCAATTGCCATTGACACCATCTTGAATCAACGAGCAGTAAACTCTGAAGGGAATGACTCAAGTAAGAAGCTGTATTGTGTTTACGTGGCTGTGGGCCAAAAACGCTCAACAGTTGCCCAGTTGGTGAAGATCTTGGAGCGAGAAGGCGCCCTTGATTACTCGATAATCGTTGCGGCCACTGCTTCTGATCCAGCTCCGTTGCAATTCCTAGCTCCTTATTCAGGCTGTGCCATGGGAGAATACTTCCGTGACAATGGAATGCACGCTCTGATAATTTATGACGATTTAAGTAAGCAATCGGTTGCTTATCGACAGATGTCACTTCTGTTGCGACGACCTCCAGGCCGCGAGGCGTTCCCAGGAGACGTGTTCTATCTACACTCTCGACTATTGGAAAGAGCCGCCAAGATGTCTGACAAATTGGGGGCTGGTTCATTGACAGCCCTTCCAGTGATTGAAACACAGGCAGGAGATGTATCAGCTTACATTCCTACCAATGTGATTTCCATTACCGATGGACAGATCTTCTTGGAGACAGAGCTCTTCTACAAAGGGATTCGACCTGCTATTAACGTAGGTCTGTCAGTTAGCCGAGTTGGTTCGGCTGCTCAGTTAAAGGCGATGAAACAGGTAGCTGGGACCTTAAAGCTAGAATTGGCGCAGTATCGAGAAGTTGCCGCTTTTGCTCAATTCGGGTCAGACTTAGATGCTGCTACACAGTATCTGCTTAACCGTGGAGCTCGACTTACAGAGATGTTGAAGCAACCACAGTATACCCCAATACCTATTGAGCGACAAGTGGTTATTGTTTACGCTGCTACAAAGGGTTATCTAGACAAATTAAGCTTGTCTGATATCCTGCCCTTCCAGCAAGCTCTTCTGCAAGAAGTGAGTCCTGCTATCTTGTCTGAGATTGCTGAAAAAAAGGTAATCAGTGACGAGCTGGACAAAAAGTTGAAAGAGTTCTTCGATGGCTTGACTGAGAGATTCTTGGCTGCTCGCTAGGGATTTCTAGTGGTGCTGCTTAATTTCGATGTGCCCACTGGTAAACAAAGTCTACCAGTGAGCACATCGAAATTAAGCAGAATTGATAACAATTCTCTTTCATCCCAATTACTTTGCAATGAGGGTGCATAAAATAGGGGGTTGAAACGGTGCATCATAAAAGAATGCAACACCCCCTATTCTATTGCCCCATACTATCGAACTCCACAGCACCAGGATAGCCGTAAATGTTTAACGAATTTCTCTCCTTCCTCAGAAAGTAAAAGGAGAAAAAAGTAGCTTTACTAGTTATAGGCTGCTAGGAGCCAACAAACTCCTAGCTCAATCAACCCCTCTATTTCATAAAGTCTACCTTTACTTGTTTTGTTAGAGCCCGCATCAAGATATTAGTCTTGAGATTAATCTATTAATCAAGTAATAATACAGCAAATATCTTTACGAATCCTTTCCTGATTGGGGTTGATGCGACCACTAGTAGACTTTGCCTACCATTAAGTACTCTAATTGAAAACGTTCTTTCAGGTGTTTATGCACTTTCAACAAGCATTGAGGCTACAAAGCTAGAGGTCCTTCATAATGTAAACAAGCCTATTAATGTTACATCAAGACAGAAAACAAGAACGCGGTGATGAATTTTTTAATTGTTAGTTTGATCTTGAAAATTTTAGGAATAACTGTACCATTGTTGTTGGCAGTTGCATTCTTAACTTTGGCAGAACGAAAAGTAATGGCATCTATGCAACGCCGAAAAGGGCCAAACGTAGTAGGGATCTTTGGATTGTTCCAACCTATAGCTGATGGATTGAAGCTAGCTGTTAAAGAACCAGTTTTACCAAGCAGTGCCAATGTGGTAATCTTCCTTGTAGCCCCTTTGCTGACTTTCTTGTTAAGTCAGGTAGCATGGGCAGTGATACCTTTTGGTGAAGGGTTGGTGCTAGCTGACATAGATGTTGGTTTGTTGTACGTGTTTGCCATATCTTCTCTAGGTGTTTATGGCATCATTACCGCCGGCTGGTCCAGCAACTCTAAGTATGGTTTCTTGGGTAGCTTGCGCTCTGCAGCTCAAATGGTTTCATATGAGGTATCGATTGGACTAATAGTGATAACCGTTCTGCTTTGTGTAGGCTCCCTGAATTTGAGTGCAGTAGTGTTGGCGCAGCAAAACATCTGGTTTTGCGTGCCTCTCTTCCCCCTCCTCCTGCTCTTCTTTGTTTCTTGCTTAGCAGAAACCAACAGAGCTCCTTTTGATTTGCCGGAAGCTGAAGCTGAGTTGGTAGCTGGCTACAACGTGGAATACTCCTCTATGGGGTTTGCTTTGTTTTTCTTGGGTGAGTATGCTAACATCCTTGTAATGAGTACTCTTTGCTCATTGTTTTTCTTGGGTGGGTGGTTGCCACCTGTGAACCTGTTAATCTTTCAATGGATCCCTGGGGTGTTCTGGCTAGGATTGAAAGTGGTCTTCTTCCTTTTCCTTTTTGTCTGGGTACGAGCCGCTTTCCCTAGATACCGTTACGATCAGCTGATGAGGTTGGGATGGAAGGTATTCTTGCCCCTCTCTTTGGCGTGGGTGGTTCTAGTTTCTGGGATATTGGTAGGCTTTGATTGGTTACCATAACTAATGTAATGTGCCTACTGGTAGATATAATCTACCATTGGTAAACAAAGCCTACCAGTAGACGCGTTGAGATTATAAAATTCCCTGTTGCATTCTACCTTGTAATTAGCACTCCCCCTCATTTTCGGCTTGGTTAGGAATAGAGTTCTCAACCCTAGTCTACTAACTGATGCAACATCTATTATGTATATACCTCTTATGCATACATCTATCATGTATTGCACTTATTGGTTTCTTGGCTACCCTTGGCCCACGAAGGGATTCGATGGGCTAGGGATAGCCATCGAACCCCCACTAGCAATACAAAAGTTTAAAGCTTCCTAAAAATTGCTCACTATGATGTCAATTCTTACCTCTGTCCTGTTTTTACCCTTGGTAGGTGTTCTCTTAATAATGTTTGTCCCTGCGTGGAATGAGAAACTGGTGCGAGGCATTGGGTTAGCAACTTCCTTGTTAACCTTCCTTATCTCTCTCTTGCTTTGGATTCAGTTTGACAACTCGTCGGGACGATTCCAGTTTGTCAGCAGCTTTGCTCCATTTCAATCATCTGGAAATGGTAGTGAATACACAACACTTAGCTTTGTGATAGGCTTGGATGGCATATCTCTCTTCTTTATTATCCTGACAACCTTTCTTATTCCTATCTGCATCGTGGTGGGGTGGACCACCATCAAGGCCTCAGTTAAAGAGTATTGTGTAGCATTCCTTGTGTTAGAGAGTTTGTTGATAGCTGCCTTCTCGGTGTTAGATCTCTTGTTCTTCTACATTTTCTTCGAGAGTGTATTGATCCCAATGTTCCTAATTATTGGGGTTTGGGGTTCCCGAGAAAGAAAGATAAGGGCTGCTTATCAATTCTTCCTCTATACCTTGGTGGGGTCGTTGCTAATGTTGCTAGCAATCTTGCTGATATATTGCCAAACAGGAACTACTGATTTACAAATTTTGTATGCTACACGCTTCAGTGAAACCCGTGAATTGATTCTTTGGTTAGCTTTCTTTGCTAGCTTTGCAGTGAAAGTTCCTATGTTGCCAGTCCACATATGGCTACCAGAGGCACACGTGGAGGCACCTACAGCGGGATCAGTTATCTTGGCGGGGATATTGCTGAAGTTAGGGACATATGGTTTTCTGCGGTTCTCAATCCCACTTTTCCCCTATGCTTCTATTTTCTTTACACCTCTGATTGAGACCCTAAGCATCTTGGCAATAATATATAGCTCGTTGACAACTTTGCGCCAAGTCGATCTCAAGAAGATAATAGCTTATTCATCAGTAGCCCATATGAACTTTGTAACTTTGGGTTTGTTCAGCTTAAACCCACAGGGTGTAGAGGGGGCAGTTCTCTTAATGCTAGCTCATGGACTTGTGTCTCCTGCCCTATTCTTGCTGGTTGGTTTCCTCTACGACCGTCACAAGACTCGACTTTTACGTTACTACGGTGGATGCGCACGAAGCATGCCTCTCTTTGCAATAATGTTCTTGTTTTTTACCATGGCAAACATCAGTCTGCCTGGAACTGCTAACTTTGTTGGGGAGTTCTTAGTTCTAGTTGGGGCTTTCCGTAGCAACACCTTTGTTGCTACAATGGCAGCTTCCACTATGGTGCTAGGAGCTGCTTATGCTCTCTGGCTTTGCAACAGGCTCTTGTACGGATTTCCTAAGCCTTATTACATAGCAGCCTTCGCTGACCTGTCTCGGCGAGAGTTTTTCTTGCTATTACCTTTTGTAGCATCGGTTCTTGTTATGGGATTGATGCCAGATGTTTTCTTAGATGTGATTAGGTCTTCCGTTGCAAACATCTTGCAGCGATAATAAAGCTGGTTGCAGCTTTAACAGGCTTAAATATACCCTTTAATGCCACTGAGTGACCACTGGTAGACATTGTCTACCAGTGGTCACTCATAGCGACAAATAGGTAAAACTCTCTCTTCCATCACTACAAGGCCTACTTGTTGCATTACTATCAATGCACTTAAATGTGATGTGTCTCTATTCTCCGTCCCAAGTAAATGTGAAAGCGCCGGTTGACAAAATTCTCTATTTTTATTCAAGCTTAACAGTGCATACATTCTACTATAACTTTCTCCTAAAACATGCAGCTGCTTGAAACTGTTAAAAAATATGATCTCTAGGTCCCAGCCATGGGAGAAATGAGGAAATAATATTCACCTTTCTTGCATTGCTACATTTCTTCTCCTTAAAGGTTTTATTTTTAAGTCTCTTTAAAGAGAAAGTTCTAAATTATCCTTAAACCTTTTAAGCCTAAAGTAAGCATCATTATAATGACAATTCAGTAACCACTGGTAAATAAAATCTATCAGTGGGAAGATTAATTTAAGCTTTAACAAAAACCAACAACAATATGCCTACCATTCATCAAATCATAAAAACCAAGAATGAACGCTCTAAAAAAAATAGAAGAATAAAAACACCCGCTCTAAAACAATCTCCACAAAGACAAGGAGTCTGTTTACGCGTTTTTACTAGGACACCAAAAAAGCCAAACTCCGCTCTACGTAAAGTAGCTAAAGTAAGGTTAACAAATTACGCCGAGGTTAGTGCCTACATTCCAGGTGAAGGGCACAATCTTCAAGAGCACTCAATAGTTCTCGTACGTGGGGGAAGAGTTAAGGACCTGCCAGGAGTAAAGTATCACATCGTTCGGGGTGTGCTAGATGCTCAAGGCGTGACCCAACGTCGACAAAGCAGATCAAAATATGGGGCAAAAAAGAAAAAGGCGTAGAAGTTTAAAATTAGGGTGGATGATTGCAACAATCGATCTGCACAATTATCACTCTGCTTAAATTGTACAGAATTTTTAATCTGTTTGAATTTGTATTCATATTGACAATGTGTTTGATTGATCTTTTTATACAAATCGCACACAATATACTTGTATTGTTTTGGAAAGCAAAAGCAGATCCCTCGATTTTGAAAAAAAAATCGAGTCCACGTCTTCCATGAAACGGAGAGAACACCCCTCTATTTTAAAGAGCCCACCTCTATTTTTATATTCAAAATAAAGTTCACCTCTTCTAAAGCCTGGTCTACCCACTTGCTACTGTTGCTGTGAATGAGTGAGAAAAAACCCACCAAGAAAATAACAAGATCTTACACTTCTCTCCTTCCGCTTGAGCCATAGCATTGCAGGCAATGAAACGGTGGAATGCTCTTAGCACTAACGCCAACTTCTACCGAACGAATGCATTGCTTTTCGACCCAGGCGATGTAAATCGTTGGTTTGCAGTGCATTACCTTTTCGGCTTCAACCCCTACTTTTGCACCAGGTTAGAAGAGCTGATCTGGACTCTATCTGCCCATTAGACTAGACAAAGTCTACCAATGGGCAGATATAATCTACCAGTGAGCACATTGAAATAGAGGAAAAGCCACATTAGAATAGAGGTATACAAATAAAAAACAATAAGGTAGAGATAGACAAAAAAAACAAATTTTGATGAATCAATTCAAGCACACTTGTTCAAGAACAAAATTAACTAGAGTACAGTCGATAACCTCAGAACGATTACCTGTTCAGCAAGATTTACAGGAGGCTACGTTGCACTTGGAAGAGTTGGGCTCCTCCATCAACAATGCGCGAGGTTTGTCCCTGCGAGGCCAGGCCAACGAACTTTTTGATCATCGCTTATTGACTGGTAAGTTAGGCGGATGGAGGCACGGGCCATCAAGTGGTAGAGAATCAACGCAGCAGGCTCATCATCAAGGTGAGAGAAGAGCAGTTAGCCATAGGGTCTACTTGCATGCTGCCCCACGGACTCTTCCTAGTTATTTAATTAAGCTTATAAACCAATTGATGCGCCACGGTAAGAAAGGTCTGTCGGTTGGTCTACTTGCAGACTCCTTAACCCTGTTCCTGAAAAGATTAGAAGAGGGGGTAGAGAGCAATACCCGCAACGATGTTCTTAAAACTGCCATCTTGTCCAAGCAGATGGGTGAGCAGGGTAAAACCGCATCGAGAGAGGGACTGATCCAGTCCAAGGACGTTCCATCATTTCCCTTCTATTCGGTATCCTTTCCGGGGGCTAGGTTTGGAGATATGTTTTCTTCCGGCAACATTCAGTCAAACACCCTATTAGGTCTTCCATTTTCAGGAACCCTATCCCCGCATTACTCTAACATTAGGCTTTCTTTTATAGAGAAAGGTGGAAAGTACAGAGGCTCGTTGGGTTTTGAAGGGGCGCAGAATTTAGATGCAGGGAAAGATCAATTTCTTTCCATTTTGTTTGACATACCCGCTTTTGTTTATGCCCCAGCCAGTTGGGCTGGTAACCGAAAGGAGCAGTCAATTAATCAAAAAACGTTGATCTTCGGCAAGAAACAAAGCCCAACAAGTGTCGTAAGGAGATCAAATCCTTCAAGAGTAGAGATAGGACTAAGATCGCATACCCAAAAGCCTATCTATTTTTGGCACATGGAAGGTTTTCCCGCTTTACCGTTACGTTTAAATTCTTCTAAGAGCGTCAAGCTGGAAGGGAGCCTATCTCCAATCCAACCCCGCTTGGTTGAATGTGAAAGTATTGCTCCTCAGGCCTCTATCCTGGATTCTCTAAGCCGAGCCATTGCAAATGTCGAGCCAAGTTTAGAGGTACGAAAAAAGAAAATAGCGGGTATTACCAGGCAGATACCCTGTGTGGTTTCAAAATCAAGGGGGGAGAGGCTAGCAATCCGTTGGATCATCAATTCCGCTCGGGAAAGAGTAAAAAAGCGTGGCAAAGGGCTGCCTTACTGCTTAGCGGAAGAGTTAATGGATGCTTATCACAAAAGGGGGGAACCCCGTCAAAAACGAGATTCTCTACATAAGGCAGCAGAATCAAATCGTTCCTTTTTGCGATACCGTTGGTGGTAACGAGACTCTATCCCTTAGAAGATTGCGAGTTTTTCTTTAGGGGATAACGTTAGAAAAAGCATCACATGCCAAGAACTTCTAAAGAGGAAGGAATATAATGTCGTAAATTACCCTATCTTCATGACAGATCAACCAATCTCCCAATTTTCCGGGCCTCAAACAGGCAAAAGCGCCCGTCCTTTCAAGCGACTGATTTTACAGGCTTCACAGGGGTTTGTTGGCCATCGAAAAAGCTGTGATGTGGTATGAGGCTCGTTCTCCATCCCAACGAACCCCATCCCATCAGGCCCCAGCTCACATAGATACAATAAACTCACAAGAGTTTACAATAGAGAAAGCTAACCGTTACAGGTAAAATAAAGGAATGAAGGACAAGGTTTATGTTTTTATGTTTTGTTTTGTTGTTTTGCCTTCCCGTTGTAGGACATCTAGATGCGCCAGAAGCCTGGCAAATGGGGTTTCAAGACCCAGCAACGCCAGTTATGCAAGGCATTATCGACTTGCACCATGATATTTGCTTCTTTATGGTGGTAATATTGGTGTTTGTGCTCTGGATGTTAGTAAGAACACTTTACCATTTCCATCAGGGAAACAACCCTGTTCCTGAAAAGATTATTCACGGAACTACTATCGAGATCGCCTGGACGGTAGCACCAAGCCTTGTTCTCGTGTTAATAGCTATCCCATCCTTTGCCTTGCTTTACAGCATGGATGAAGTTGTGGACCCTGCAGTTACCGTTAAGGCTATTGGGCATCAATGGTATTGGTCATATGAGTATTCTGATTACAACACTTCCGATGAGTCATCAATAGCATTTGACAGCTACCTTATCCCTGAAGATGAGCTTGAACCAGGGCAGCTTCGTCTTTTAGAGGTGGACAACAGAGTAGTAGTTCCAGTTAACACCCACATCCGAATGATTATTACATCGGCTGATGTTCTCCACAGTTGGGCCGTTCCATCTTTGGGAGTAAAGTGTGATGCTGTTCCTGGTCGTTTAAATCAGTCACCTATTTTCATCAAAAGAGAAGGTGTGTTTTATGGGCAGTGCAGTGAACTGTGTGGTGCCAATCACGCGTTTATGCCTATAGTTGTAGAGTCGGTCTCTCTGGACAACTACGTGGGCTGGATTTCTAACAAATTGCAGGAGGAATAAACAGCAGTGTGCATTGCCACTGGCGGAGCTAAGTTTCTCCAAGTGCAATGCACCCAATGTTGGATCAGTAAAATTGGAGGGAGCTGATCAAGAAACAACCTACCAGGATCAATTATAGTCGAGGAAATTGCCTAATCACCTTCAACGGCCCGTGGCTGACCTTGCAATCAAGTGCGATTGCAAGGCGATCAGCTTACTTGGCCTGTCAAACCACCGGCGTTACTCTATGCTGTTTATCACAGCAAAACCTCAGTATTAAAGCAATAATGCAAAAGAAGGGTGACGCGCAGTCTATTGGCTGGTGGTAAAGCTTACCAAACAAGAGAAAGTAGGCTCTATTTTGATAGAAAAATAGAGATGGACTCTATGAAATAGAGGATTCGATTCCAGCCCTGACATCACAGAGTTGCCATGGGCCCACTGTTAGATATAATCTAACATTGATAGAGTGATGCAGGTCCGGAATGACATCAAACAGAAGATTTAGGTATGAGAAAACACCCTTATCATTTAGTGGATCCAAGTCCCTGGCCTTTGCTGGCTTCTCTAGCCTGTCTCGTTACTACAGTAGGCGGCGTAATGTATATGCACAGTTATGTTGGCGGAGGCTTAGTTCTTGCCTTTGGCATTGGTATGATTATCTATTCAATGTGTGTGTGGTGGAGAGACGTGGTTAGAGAATCTACCTATCAGGGTCACCACACCGTAGCAGTGCAGCTAGGTCTTCGTTACGGAATGATTTTGTTTATAGTTTCAGAAATAATGTTCTTTCTGGCATTCTTTTGGGCGTTCTTCCACTCTAGTTTAGCGCCCACTGTAGAAATAGGTGCTGTATGGCCCCCAAAAGGGATTCAGGTGTTGAACCCCTGGGAGATCCCATTCCTAAACACCATCATCCTATTGTCATCAGGAGCGTCAGTTACTTGGGCTCACCATGCAATTTTAGCGGGTTATCGTGAGCAAGGCATTGCAGCTCTCCTGATTACAGTCTTGTTAGCCCTAGTGTTTACAGGGTTTCAGGCGTATGAGTATTTGGAGGCTCCCTTCACCATAGCTGATGGCGTATATGGCTCTACCTTCTACCTTGCAACAGGGTTCCACGGATTTCACGTGATAATTGGTACGATATTTCTTACAGTTTGTCTTTTTAGACTGATGTCGTACCATTTCACTAAGAGACATCATTTTGGGTTTGAGGCAGCGGCATGGTATTGGCATATGGTTGATGTAGTCTGGCTTTTCCTCTTTGTATCTATCTACTACTGGGGAGGAGCATAAATTTGGCTATAGCTGTCCACACCGGGAAAAGGCCTTTCCCAAGTGCATCATTCAATGATGTGCCCACTGTTAGATATAATCTAGCATTGGAACTCTTGCATTCTCACCCCTCGCTAGCGAGGCCCCGCAGTGGCAGGCCTTATAAAAGCAGGTCTCACAAGCTTCAAGTGCTCCGTGGGGTGAGCTGTTTGGTTTGGTGAATAGGTGGAAAAAAGCATTAATAGCTAATGCCACATTGAGGCTAGCTAAAACAAGCCCTGTTACTCTAGGCCTCTAATAGCATCCACGGCAAACTATTGCCGATTAACCAATTAAAGAACTATTTCACAGATGATTTACTCTCCATTAGAGCAATTCTCTATTGTCAGCATTTTGCCAATTCGAATTGGTAACCTTTTTTTGTCGTTTACCAATTCTTCACTTTATTTGTTAGTCGCCACTGGGTTGGTTTCCCTCCTTCTCTACCTAGTTACTAGAGAAGGGGGTTTCTTAGTGCCTTCACGTTGGCAATCGGTGATTGAAATGATTTATCAATTTGTAGCAAGCTTAGTAGAGGAACAGATAGGACCCCAAGGCAGAAAATATTTTCCATTGGTGTTGACAACTTTTCTCTTTCTATTGAGCTGCAATCTAGTTGGAATGATCCCTTATAGCTTTACAGCTACAAGCCATTTGGTTGTTACATTTGGCCTTTCCTTGTCTCTCTTCATAGGCATAACCACGGTAGGGTTTCAAAAACACGGCATACATTTCTTCAGCTTCTTGCTGCCAAAAGGAGCGCCTCTAGCTCTGGCACCACTCTTGGTAGTGCTAGAACTGGTGTCTTACTGCTTTCGCGCAGTAAGTCTTGGTGTTCGATTGTTTGCCAACATGATGGCGGGGCATACCCTAGTAAAAATTATTAGTAGTTTTGCATGGACCATGCTTTCTTTCGGAGGAATCTTGGGGGCAGCATCAGTTATACCAGTTATCATTGTATTTGCTTTAACTGGGCTTGAGATTGGAGTAGCTTGCCTTCAAGCATATGTATTCACCATCTTGATTTGCATTTATTTGAACGATGCTATTCATTTACACTAGAGAACAGTGTATTGGGTTTTTAATGTTGAGGGTTCGGTGGAAAGGGGGATGGGGAAAGGGCCTCGCACCACAGCCTGTTCAGCTAATCTCCAAGTAGAATGCAACCCACCAACTCGTTAAATCGATTGTAGGCCCCTTTCCCCCAACCCAACCAACCCTATGCTTGCATGTATTCTACAAATGTAGGGGGGTTTAGACTGTTTTTCTAAAATAGAACAAGAGAAAAAGGATTGCGGTAAAAAGAAACAGCTTTATGAAACGGTTATCGATAGTTAAACAACCCCTTTTCTCCACAATTAATGACCATCTAATAGACTACCCAACTCCCAGCAATTTAAACTATTTTTGGAGCTTTGGGAGTTTAGCAGGCCTTTGTTTATTGATTCAAATGGCCACCGGTATCTTCCTAGCTATGCATTACACCCCACATGTTGATGTGGCCTTCTTGAGCGTGGAGCACATCATGAGGGATGTTGAGGGAGGTTGGTTGCTTCGATATGCCCACGCTAATGGAGCAAGCATGTTCTTTTTAGTGGTGTATCTTCACATCTTCCGCAACCTCTACTACAGCAGTTATTCAAGCCCACGTGAATTGGTTTGGTGTATGGGAGTTGTGATCCTGCTATTGATGATCATTACTGCTTTCATCGGCTACGTGCTGCCATGGGGACAGATGAGCTTTTGGGGTGCAACGGTGATTACCAGTTTAGCTAGTGCTATACCTGTTGTAGGGGATAGCATTGTGACTTGGTTGTGGGGAGGATTCTCGGTAGACAACGCCACATTGAATCGATTCTACAGCCTTCATTACCTGTTGCCATTTATTATTGCTGGTGCATCGATAGTTCACATAGCTGCCCTTCATCAATATGGATCAAACAACCCATTGGGAACAAATGGAGCAGTTGATAAGGTGAGCTTTTATCCCTATTTCTACGTGAAGGACTTAGTGGGTTGGGTACTGTTTGCTATATTGTTCTCAACATTTGTCTATTTCTACCCTAACGCATTGGGACACCCCGACAACTATATACCAGCAAATCCTATGTCAACGCCTGCACACATTGTACCAGAGTGGTACTTCCTTTGGGTATATGCTATTCTTCGTAGCATTCCTAATAAGCTAGGTGGGGTTGCTGCTATAGCGCTAGTTTTCATAGCACTATTAGCGCTACCGTTTATAAACACCTCGCAAGTGCGCAGTTCTCTTTTCCGACCTATACACAGAAAATTATTCTGGTTACTGGTAGCGGATTGCATAATATTGGTTTGGATTGGCCAACAACCAGTTGAAGACCCGTACATTTTTTTGGGACAGGCCGCTTCAGTTTACTTTTTCCTTTATTTCCTTGTTTTTTTGCCATTCTTGGGCAAGTTTGAGCAGTTCTTGATCTATTACAAGAACCCACACTTGCAAGCTCAAGGGTCTGCATTGGGTACAGCTTCTCACGCGTAACATGCAACAAGCCTCATAAAGGCAGGCTTCGCAAAGGCTCGTTGGATACCCGTTGGGGCGCAGAGGCCCAACGGGTGTCTAATGAACTCTATCCCAATGTTAGATTATATCTAATAGTGAGCTTAATGAATTTGATCATTAGATATTGAATCTTATCATTAGATGTGGACTCTATTTCTAAAAAATAAAAGACTCTTAGACTGCTCTCTAATGCAGAGCAGGAGAGACTTGTGGTGATACTGGTGCATAAAGTGGCAGAAAACGTTTCTCACACATTGTTGTTGCTTGAGGACGTAGCTCAGTTGGTTAGAGTATTGGCCTGTCACGTCAAAGGTCGCGGGTTCGATCCCCGTCGTCCTCGAAATGAGGTAGACTTTAATTACCTTAAAAGGAAATTAAAGATACTTCTCTCGAAAAGGAAGAACCTCTTAAAGATGCAAAATCTTGAGGAAACTACCTCTTGTCTATAAAATAGATCAAACCTTTACTAAATCTTACGAGATCAATCACCTTTACTAGTAGTAGGTCTTATAAAATCAATCAAATCCTTGTATCATGTTTCATGGCCCACCGCAATTCTGGCTCCTTAAGTGGTGGCTAAAATAATTCTCCTAGGTATTATATACCGAAAAGCAGAGAATTAGGGATTGAACATTAATTCTAAACTGATTAAAAAAGATAAGCGCATATGGTAGAATATCTCGCCATCTTTATTTATTTCCTAATAGCTACAGGGTTGGCTATGATTTTATTGGGAGTCTCTTTCATAGCAGCATCTCGCAAGCCAGATCCAGAAAAAATTTCTGCCTATGAGTGTGGCTTTGATCCATTTGATGATGCTAGAAGCCGTTTCGATGTTCAATTTTACTTGGTAGCAATCTTGTTTATCATCTTTGATTTAGAAGTGACTTTCCTCTTTCCATGGGCACTTGTCTTGAATAGAGTGGGTCTCTTTGGATTTTGGTCGATGATGGCTTTCCTGCTAATTCTTACAATAGGGTTTGTATATGAATGGCGGAAAGGTGCACTAGATTGGAGCTAATCTTCACCTCTCTTTCAGTGCGCCCAATGGTAGTGGGGGATCGGAGCTCCCCCACTACCATTGGGCGTATAGGATCCACGTGCAACCTCTCTCTGCCTTTTTAGACTTTTTAGAAATAAAGTCCACCTCTATGCCATCATTCAGTCATAATGAGGCCTTGCTAAGCAGCTACACTGCTACGCTAAACATCAGAAAGTAATGCCCTTACTTTATTTATAAGAGTATCGATCCCTAAAATTATTTTACTAGAAAATAACCCTTTAGAGCTGATACGCAAAAAAGAGCACTTCATGGTAGCTTTCACATACCACGTAGATAAAAGAAATTTTCATGAGAATGGGCAAGCAGCATCAATTAGCTGATAACTGAAATAATTTTTAATCTTTTGCTCTAAACAAGAGTTGCAAAAGGACAGAAGTGTAAAAAATCACGCCATGAGCATTATATAAACCAAGATTTCTCTCTTATTATGTTTGAAGGAGCTAAGTTAATTGGAGCTGGTTGTGCAACTATAGCGCTTGCTGGCGCAGGAGCTGGTATAGGTATTGTTTTTGGATCACTTATTAACTCTGTAGCTAGAAACCCGTCACTAACCAAGCAGTTGTTTGGTTATGCAATTTTGGGGTTTGCTTTGACAGAAGCTATTGCCTTGTTTGCGCTTATGATGGCTTTCTTGATCTTGTTTGTTTTTTAAACTTGCTGTGGCGTCGATGTTGTTGAGCTAGATGCGTAGCATCCCGCCTTTCTCCATAAAGAAAGCTTCAATAAACTCCAAACTATGCAACCCTTGCACGGCTTTTGTCGCAGAGCGATGCATCTAATGCAAAACCATTAACGTTATATACGTTAATAGAACAGCATCAACGTTATATGAATTATCAGGCACGTGGGTTGGAGTTTCAAGTTCACTGCTGGCCAAAGAACGTAAATCAATATACTCCCTCTTACGAGATGATCCTAGTAAGTTCTTTGGCCAGCAACCCCCTGCCTACCCCTTGATGACCGGGGGCTGTAGTGTGGGGGCCCTTCCCCATTCCAACAAACCCCAGAGAAAAAAAGGTACTCAACCCACTATTTAAGAGGAGAGGCTGATAAAAGTCTACTAAGGGTTTAACCTTTACGAACTTACCAAACTATCAACATTTTGCCATAAAACAGAGAAGAAAAATATTATTATAGAATAAAATGACAAGAAAACTAACGATTAAAGTAAATGAAACATCTACAAATCAATTGAGAACCACTGATAGACAAAGTTTACCAGTGAAATCTGAATTTGCCCTGATTTGGTTGAAACGTCTTATTCAATCTAGTGGACATCTAGGGCATAGGCCCTTTAAGCTATCCCTCTCTCGGATTTGTTATCCTGCCGCATCTAGTCTCTTAATTGGGGAAAGAGGCAGGGGAGCCATAATAAACCCTTCAATCACATTAGAGCAAACAGCAAAAGGTCTATTTCTGGGAGCTTCTGTTCTCCGTCAAAAGGGCAAGATTTTAATAATTGACACTCGAGGAGAAATTTCCCCAATGGGCGGTCTGATCGAAAGGTATAACAGACAGATACCTGCTTCTCTTTCCTTTAGTGGGAGCCGTTGGGTAGGTGGAAGCTTAACTAATTGGAGTTCTATATCTGAAATGATAGGCCGATCTGCACAGATCTCTCACAAATTTCAAGCTTTTCTAGAAAGAAACCGGATTCATCTACCTCGGTATGAGAAAATGAAACAAGCCTATCCGGGATTTCTCCACTTTACTAGAAATGGTACACAGCTGCGACTTACAAGACAACCTGACCTATTGCTGATAATAAATCCTAATGAAAACAGGCATGTTATTGAAGAGGCACAAACGCTGAAGATTCCAGTTGTAGCATTAGTTGACTCAAACACAGATTTGTCTAACATAACTATACCTATTCCAATTAATTACAACGTCCCACTTTGGTCGAATGCCATTATCAATATTCTTATTGATTTGGCGACATCTCTTTCTATTCCATCTATAGAGAGGTCTTTCTCTTCTAGGTAATTTGGTCTTTTCTCAAAAGCAAGGAGAAGGATTAATTAAATCTGTTTGCGCCAGTTAGTGTTGCTGGTAAGAGAGCTGGGCTCATCTTTCGATGACCAGGGGCTGTGATGTTGAAGCCCTTTCTCCAACCTAACCAACCTCAAGTGCAATGTGTAGAAAACTAAAGTCGGTAACAACCTATCTCAAACGTGGGCTGGGCTATCTGCTATTCTAACTAATAGAGCCCACTCAAACGTGGCCCCCCTACTATAAGCACCCCTAAAAAACTTGCCTCCACCAGGCTCAAATCGTGAAATTAATCAGGTTGACGATAATTTGTTTTTCATAAAACAAAAACTGAGCGAATCGCGATATTGCTTAATACTCAGGCGAGATAAAATGTGGCATCTTATATTAAGCAATTATATTAAAGGTTATGATTACCATAACTTTTAAAACTCTATCTCAATTTGTTTAAACTTGTAAGCAAGTAAAAAAATAATTTATATGAATAGTGCAAAAACAGAGTACAAAAACAATTACCAACCTGTTCTTATGCAGCCACTACCTGTTGTAGAGCAATTAAACTCTGCATACAGCAGTTCTGTCACAAAATGGCAAATGCTAAATATTGTATCAAATGGTAGACAAAGTCTACCAGTGGACACATTAAAAAATAGCCAAACCAATGTGAGTGACCAGAAAAGGTTGAAAGGACAAAGGCACTCTATTCCAAGAATAGAAAGATTCTATAAAGAAGTGGTTTGCTTTGATTTGTTGTTACAATGTCCTTTAAAGGGGGTTATGGAACTCTCCCCCCCTAAAAAGATTGTATTGAACAGCAGCTCTAAAAAAATTGTCCATGACAAAAAGGAACTGATAGTTGGATTATCCGCCTGCTTGATGATTTCTGGTCGAAGGTGTCAGACAACGCGGGCTCGCAAATCTATTGCTGGATTCAAGCTAAGGGAAGGTAGCGTTTTGGGTTGTAAAGTAACGTTGCGTGGCAGTTCAATGTACGCCTTTTTGGACAAGTTGATAAACTTGGTATTGCCACGGGCTCGTCCTTCATCGATAAATGGAGGTATTGATCTTAATGGCACTTACAATATTGGAATCAGCGATCCTTTCCTGTTTGTTGAATTAGAATACCATTACGATCTTTTTCAATCTCTGGAAGGATTTGACATCGCTTTAGTAATGTCTCCACGAGATAAAGGGATTGTTCCACTCTTTTGGAGTGGGCTACAAACCCTTACGGGGTAGAGTCTTAACTAGGGCTGGATGGACTCTAGCCACATCAAGAATTGTAAGCAGGCACCTTTTCTTCAATACTAATATATAGCATACAACTTTCTATCTCCAGATATGAACTATATTCTGCTTTTTTTAAACCCGCTACTTCCATCCTGAAAAAGGTTTTGTGAGACAAACAGGATCTTACCGGTTTTTGGAGACAAAAGTATGCAAACCCTGCTTGGATATTAAAGACATAGGATACAAAATTATGACTTCCCTCTTCTACTTCTTTTCAAGCTTAGCCTTGATTTCTGGAGTTATGGTAATACAAGCGCGGAACCCCGTTCATTCCGTTCTATTTCTTATATTAGTCTTCTTTAATAGCGCTGGGTTACTCGTTCTGCTGGGTCTTGAGTTTTTTGCAATGATCTTCCTAGTGGTTTATGTAGGGGCTATTGCAGTGTTGTTCCTGTTTGTAGTGATGATGCTAAACATAAAACTAGCAGAGATTAGCGAGAAAAGATTGCGGTATCTCCCTATTGGAGGTCTTTTAGGCATGCTCTTTCTTGGCGAAATATTTCTAATAGTTGACAATGATTTGATTCCTTGGTTGGGGTCTTCCCATCTCTTAGAGTGGGCTGAGCTTTCTGCTATGGAATGGACTCCATGGTCAAACTTGGCAGTAGGTGTTACCCCTTTAGAGGGAGTTGGTGTTATTATATACACTTATTATTTCTACTTTTTTTTGCTCGCAAGCCTAATCTTGTTGGTGGCCATGATAGGTGCCATAGTTCTAACGCTTCACAAAGGGGTAGCTGTAAAACATCAAGAGGTTTTCCATCAAAACACTAGGGAATTTGCAAAAACAGTGGGAAAATTGTCTTAAGACAAAGCTGCAAAGATTTGGGATTGAACCCATTTATTAATTTGCAATACTTAATCAGGTCTTTCCGCCACTTTGCAATGTAAAAAGGTAAAAAAATTATTGGGATAAGAGACAATTTAACGAGCTCTAAAGCTCGTGTTTCTGGTGACAGTTCGCTGTTGCTAGTGGGGGAGCAAAGCTCCCCCACTAGCAACACCTGAGACCAACGTAGTGGAGTGCATTGCTGGTGGAGGGGTTAGATTCATCCATGATGAATGCAATTTCCTCTGTTTGTTAGTAGTAGCCCACGAGTCAACAAGTAAAAAAAGAACGAATTCTATGTATTTGCTTTTAGTGTTTTTGCCATTGTTAGGTAGTCTACAAGCTGGATTGCTAGGCCGATTTCTTGGGGCTCGAGGGGCAGCCATTCTTACTACTGGCTGTGTTGCGATGTCAGCGTTGTTAAGCACTTTGGCATTTTATGAGGTAGCTCTTTCTGGGAGTGTTTGCACCGCAGCTCTATCGAACTGGTTCTCATCCGAAATGTTTGACGCTGGTTGGGGCTTTTATTTCGATACCCTAACGGTAGTTATGCTTGTAGTAATTACATCAGTGAGCAGTTTGGTGCACTTGTATAGCATCTCTTACATGTCACATGATCCTCATCTGCCACGATTTATGTCCTACCTCTCTATTTTTACTTTCTTCATGTTAATGTTAGTAACATCGGACAACTTTTTACAACTCTTCTTTGGTTGGGAGGGAGTAGGATTGGCTTCCTACTTGTTAATAAATTTCTGGTTTACTAAGCTGCAAGCTTCAAAGGCATCTATAAAGGCCATGTTGATGAACCGAATTGGTGATATAGGATTGGCGCTAGGTATTATGACTCTCTTCTCTCAATGTCAAACAGTCAAATTCGCTCCTGCTTTTGCATGCGCCCCCTTCCTTTATGGCACCCCTTTTCTGTTTTGTAACATGGAATTTGATGGCCTAGCAACAGCAGCCATCCTCTTATTTATTGGTTGTGTTGGTAAATCAGCTCAATTGGGGCTACATACCTGGTTGCCCGATGCCATGGAGGGGCCAACCCCGGTATCGGCATTGATCCACGCGGCCACAATGGTGACAGCAGGTGTGTTCTTGATTGCACGGTGTTCGCCAATTTTTGAACACGCCCCTACAGCTCTTGCAGTGGTTGCTTGCTTGGGTGGAATGACCTGTTTCTTTGCGGCAACTACTGGTCTGGTACAAAATGACATAAAGAGGGTGATTGCCTACTCTACATGTAGCCAATTGGGGTACATGATTTTTGCCTCTGGATTGTCTCAGTATTCTGTAGGTGTGTTCCATTTGGTAAACCATGCCTTCTTTAAAGCATTACTTTTCTTAGGTGCAGGATCCGTAATCCATGCTCTATCTAACGAGCAAGATATGCGAAAGATGGGTGGTGTAGTTCAATTACTACCATTTACTTACAGCATGATGCTGATTGGTTCACTCTCTCTTGTGGGGTTCCCATTCCTTACTGGATTCTATTCCAAAGATGTAATTTTGGAGGCAGCTTATGCAACTTATACAATAAGTGGTAACATTGCCTACTGGTTGGGTTCTCTTTGCGTAGCAATGACTGCCTATTACTCGTTTCGGTTGATATTCTTGTCTTTCCTCGCACCAACAAATGCCCACAAGACTGCTTTGCAACACGCCCATGATGCCCCTCTCTTGATGGGCGCCCCCCTAATTGTGTTAGCTTTTGGAAGCATTTTCTTAGGTTACTTCGGTAAAGACATGATGATAGGTTTAGGTACCAATTTCTGGGGAAACTCACTCTATGTGTTGCCGCAAAATCTTGTGCTCCTAGAGTCGGAATATATACCCCAAACACAGAAGCTCTTGCCTCTTGTTTCTACCTTTGTTGGCGGATTCCTAGCTTTCCTCTTTAACTACCCTCTACAGTTTGCAGAGAAGGGGTATCAAATGAAAACCCAGCTGATTGGACGAAAGCTGTATACGCTTTTTAACAAGCGCTGGTTCTTTGATAAGGTGTACAATGATTTCATTGGCCAAAAAGCTCTTGATTTTGGATATACCACATCATGGAAGAAACTTGACAAGGGATGCTTTGAGGTTATTGGCCCTTATGGCGTGGCACAAAACTTTCCGATTTGGAGTAGGCATATATCCCGCTTGCAAAGTGGGGTAATTTATCACTATGCTGTAATTATGTTGCTAGGTTTAACTTTGGCTATAACCATAGTGGCCCTATGGGATGTGCTGGAGGTCTTGATAGATTCTCGTTACTACTTTCTGTTCCTGATTACTTTCCTGTTCTGTAGCATTCCTAGTAAGCAGGGTTATTCTGTCGCCCCATCAAAGATGTAGTCCAGTGAGATGTTGAGATCCCCTTTAAGAAACAGTTCTATGACTTTGTCGTGACTCCGTAATGCTTGAATGACCAATGGTAGATATAATCTACCATTGATAAAAACAGAATCTAGTAAAACCCACTGGTAGATAAAGTCTACCGATGATAGATTTTGCCTACCAGTGGGCACATTGCTTCTAAAAAGCTATAAGCACCATCTTTATTCCTTAATAGGTTAACTGTCAATTTCTATCAATCAATTGATTAATCCCCCCCTTCACAAGTAGTAAAACATAAAAAAAGGAGAAGTTGCATTGCGTATTACTTTGTGATGGCTAAGCCTGCGCGAAGAAGAAAGAAAAGGTTTTAACAATAGCCACTTACTCCTCTATATTTCAAAATAGGGTCTACCTCTATTTCATAGAGTCCACCTTGCTGAAGGCGAGTAGGAGAGGCTTGAGCAAAAAAAATTAAACTCTCTATGGCTATCGAAAAGGCAATTACACCGCAAAAAATAAAGAATTTCACTATTAATTTTGGTCCTCAACATCCAGCCGCTCACGGGGTGTTGCGCCTAGTTCTCGAGATGAATGGAGAGGTTGTTAAAAGAGCGGACCCTCACATTGGGTTGCTCCACCGAGGAACCGAGAAGTTAATAGAATACAAGACCTATCTCCAGGCCCTACCATATTTTGATCGTCTTGATTATGTGTCGATGATGTGTCAAGAGCACGGATATTCTTTAGCTGTAGAAAGGTTGTTGGGCTGCGATGTGCCGTTGCGGGCTCAATACATTCGAGTCCTATTTGCAGAGATAACACGTATCTTGAATCATCTCCTAGCATTGACATGTCATGCCATGGATGTGGGCGCTCTAACCCCTTTCTTGTGGGGCTTTGAGGAGCGTGAAAAGCTAATGGAGTTTTATGAGCGCGTTTCTGGAGCACGAATGCACGCTGCATACATACGACCGGGTGGAGTAGCGCAAGATCTGCCAATTGGATTGAGCGAAGACATATATAGATTCGCCCGCCAATTTGCTTCACGGATAGATGAGATGGAAGAAATGTTAACCAACAACCGGATATGGAAGCAGAGATTGGTTGACGTGGGTGTGGTTACCGCTGACCAGGCACTTGATTGGGGTTTTTCAGGAGTTATGTTAAGGGGATCAGGTATTGGCTGGGACTTGAGAAAAACACAGCCATATGACATCTACAACAGAATGGACTTCCAAGTCCCTGTAGGTTCTAGAGGAGATTGCTACGATCGCTATTTAATTCGAGTTGAAGAAATGCGCCAAAGCTTACGATTAATTATGCAATGCCTGCAGGAGATGCCACAGGGAATAATAAAATCAGATGATCGCAAGATCACTCCCCCTTCTCGCTCACAAATGAAACAATCTATGGAATCTCTGATCCATCATTTCAAACTATACACCGAAGGGTTCGCGGTTCCTGCTGGCGAGACCTACACTGCAGTGGAAGCTCCAAAGGGTGAGTTTGGGGTGTTCCTTGTTAGCAATGGAACCAACCGACCGTATCGTTGCAAAATACGGGCTCCTGGGTTTGCTCACCTGCAAGGGTTAGATTTCATGGCTAGAAACCATATGCTAGCAGATGTAGTTACCATTATCGGTACACAAGACATTGTTTTTGGGGAGGTTGATCGATAGGTAGAATCCTCTATTTGGAGAGTCCACCTGTATTTCAATGTGCACACTAGTAGATTATATCTGCCATTGGTAAACAAAGTCCACTTCTTCTTAACATTACTTGTTGATCCCACATCGTGCACTGGACAGCATTCTATAACATATTTCAGGTTTAACAATTGTATTATGCTGGTAGTCGTTGTTTACCAGGTGTTATGGATTCAATGATTTTGGCATCAGCTGATAAACATTATCTATTAGCTGATGCCAAGCCCAACGAATTCCTTCCTTTTATTATAAACCATTCCTAAAAAAATGACTACCTCAATCCAGGACCATATGGAAATGGTTACCAACCACTGAGCAATAACATCAGGAGGCGACAAAAGGGCAGCTACTAACAGTGACAAGGCGAAAAGAAGTTTTCTATTCCTTATCAACAGGCCGGGACTCAGGAAACCTAGGTGATATGCTATGTAAGAAAGCAATGGGAGCTGTCCATACAACAGCATAGCAAGAAAAATTTTCGAGCTCCAATTCACATAGGAATCGATTCTAGCCTCTAGCTGAATTGTCAATATTTGGCTTTTTATTTCAAACATCAGCAAAATAGATGCAATTTCTGGCAAAACCAGAAAGTAGACACTCAACAGGGCAAGTATCGAAAAAAGAGTAGAGATCGACAAGAACAGACTCCACCTTTTTCTCTCTCGGTTGTAGAGGCTAGGCACAGAGAAGCACCAAGTCTGGTAACACAAAAGCGGGAAAACTAGACACAGACTAGTTATGACGCATATTTCCAGTGTAACATAAAGTGCTTCTGTTAACTCAGTAAATATAAAAGATCTCTCTAAGGAGATGAATGGCTTGACATACAAAAAAACCAATTCTCTAGAATAGATATAACAAATGCACAGAGTGATTGCAAAAGACAATATCAAATAAAAGACCCGATTTTTTGCCTCCAACCAATGGTAATACAGAAAAGAGCCTTTTCTATCCGAGAAGCTCTCCTGAAAGAAGTGGACCCTACCCTCCGAAACACGTCGATTTGTGGATAAAATTACGTTAGACATCATGTTAGAGCTCAAGTTTCTTTAATCTTTGCATTGGATGACTATACAGGTGCATCACTCTGATGATGAGACCACTGGTACTGGTAGACAAAGTCTATCCTTTATTTTTTCCAAAATTGAGTCCACCTCTATTTTTATAGAGTCCACATTGATTATTGGCTGAAATTGGTAAATACCTGAAAACTCACTTGGTGAAATGGTAGACACGGCAGATTCAAAATCTGCTCCTTCGGGATTATCGGTTCAAGTCCGATAGTGAGTATTATTCAGGGGTTGCATTGGCAATGATTAAATCCCGAAAAAAGCGGGAAGCAAGTTTATTGTTTAGACATAACTAGAAGAGAGGTTGGGGGCGGAGTCGAACCGCCATCTCAAGATTTGCAATCTCACACATTGCCTTTATGTTACCCAACCAATGGTGCCTCTCTATAGGCATTAATCGCTTACGTGCAGCTAGTAGGAATCTACCACAACCTGATAAATAGACTTTCAACCCACGAATCTTATAAGAGATCAAGGAGAATAGTTCCAACGGTAGAACGATGGTTTCCAAAAAGCGCCTCTAAATCGTCACTTAATTGCCTGTTCCTGCAAAATCTCTTTTTTAATGTGCAATTCTACAAGGTGAGAAAGATGTGTAAACGTCTGTAAAAAGTTTACAGGCCTAAATCATATTTTAGCAAGTAATAGAGAGCAAATTTTCTAGTCTAGTAGATGTGCACACACTCCAATACTAATTTCTATTTCTTCCTTAATTTTCTCCCTTTATAAAGACAGAAAATTAATGTCTCTGAGAAAAAAACCATTGTAATTGTACATGAATTCATCTAATGGAGAAAAGCTGACACAGGTTTAGGAAAGGGGGATTCGATAGCTAGCCCTTCGGCGAATAAAGGAGTTAAGTCAAAGCCTCCTGCCTTTCAGAATGAGGCCCTTTCGATGGCCAGGAGCTGTAAAGTCCCTCCCCATGCCATCGAATACCTTTGTCGATAATCCTATCTTTATGAGAAATCTAATGGATAGCAAGCATGATTCTGTTTCAAGAGAAGAGCCAAACAAATGCCACTCGTTTTTATTCTTAAGCTGCCACACTTAGCTACCAGCTATACATTGCAAGTGGAAAGAAGACGAGTCTAATAAATAGATTAGAATGTGGCGCGCAAGTAAACCCAAACCCTCTATTTTCTATTAAGAATAAAATAAATAGAGTCCACCTCTTCCATAGAATAGGGGGAAAACCCCTCTCCTATTGCAAAACAATATACCCACTGGTAGATATACTATTGGTAAATTATATTTATCTACCAGTGGGTACATTGAGAAGATTGAAACAATCTGAAACCAGGTGAAAGGTTGGTTTGTTTGCTCTTTTCATTGATAGACAAGCTTTCTAAGGATAAATACCCCCAATTCAACCTTGTGAGCACTTGTTGTCACAGTTTGCACAAAAATCTACAACCTCTATAAGAAGAATTTGTGCAAATGACACCTATTTTGTACGAGTGTCTGCTGTTGGCTACCTTTTGAAAACTTTTGCTTTGGACAAGAGTTTTAACCCCAAAAAGGGGAGCAAAAACAGATAAAAAGTTGTTAACATTTTCTTGTGAAAAAAGAAATAGTTTAACCAAGATGCTTGGTTGCTCAACTTGTCTATATCTGTGTAAAACAGTTAAAGGATCCTAAGGAAAGAGTCCCCTAGTGACGAAAAAGCGGAATTGCCTAAAAATTGCAGAATATTAGGACTCCCTAATATTGCAGTGCAAGGCACTGGAGCCCCCACAGTACTAAAACAATTTTTTGGAAAAAAAGAGCAGAAGCTACAAGTTACATTAAAGAAAGAAAGTTCATAAGTTGACTCAATGCAGAGCCTCCCCTGTAAAATCTTCTTTTTCTTAAAAGAAAAAAGAGAAAACTACCAAATTACCTCTGCCTTAAGCCAATCTATAGAAACAAACTGCCTATTTAGACAAAGAATACCTTTTTTAGGAAAGGGAGCAGTGATTTGAGATGGTATGTTTGCTGCACTTTTGCGGATTTTAACACTAAATCTTAAAGTGCGGAAAAAACCAACCTCTTATTAGAGAAAGCCGCCTGCGGTGAAAAACCGCACGAGCGGTTTGGAAAAGATGTTTGCCACAAGGTAACTAATCTCAGTAGAGACACTCTAACCGACCGTTTACAAATTACAAAAAAACGATGTATATATTCACAAGCATCAAGTAGTGTCTCTAGAGAGAGCATAATTAGTGATCTCTCTGAGAGGGAGATTCCTGAGATGTTTACATTTTAAGGATTGTATCGTAGCAAATATATTTAACACCAAAGGTTAAGGGTTCGAATCCCTTTTCTCCTGAAAGTGTTGCATTACACCACAGTACAACCGCCGGGAAAAACCCGGCTGACTAGGCAAATAAAGCAGCAAGTTAATGTGCCCACCGGTAGATTCTATTTACCACTGGTAGACAAAGTCTACCGGTGGTAAATAGAATCCACATTGGTAAATTATCTCTACCAATGGTCGTTCAATTAAAGATAAATGTTCGTTGTAAGGTAGGCAGCATAACCGGTGCCTCCTCGCTGCCCCGTCCTCACAAAAAGAATGTATATCATACACACTCACGATCACAAACATTAAAACAAGCCCATTTATTAAAAAAGGGCGGTTTTCACTCATCTCGTTGCTGATAGGTCCCCTTCGTCTAATGGTTAGGACGTCGCCTTTTCAAGGCAAAGACACGGGTTCAATTCCCGTAGGGGATATATATTCAAGGTAAAGGCCAAACAACAATGCTTGTAAGAAATTTCAAAAGATAGACTCTATTTTTAGAGAAAAAAACGGATAAAAACATGCGTATGTTGATTCGAGGAGGGATAAGGAATAAGCTTTTAATTGTTTAAATTAGTCTTATTTTGGCATAAGACTAAACAGAATGTTTATGTTACACATTTAAAAACCTTACAAAAACAGATTAACAGAAACATATTAAATTAAAGAGAAAAAAATCTTGTTATGGAACAGAGATTCACCAATTCGCTAATAAAAATTGTGCCGAAATGGGTTCAATCCCTTCAGTCTTCTAAAAATGAAGCTATCCTATTTGTTTATCCTGAGCATCTTGCCTCTCTGCTGCTTTTCTTAAGGGATTACACTAATACACAGTGTAAACAATTAATAGATATAACCGCTATCGATAACCCCACTCGTCTATCTCGATTCCAGGTAGTCTACCAATTGTTGAGTGTTCAATACAATGCACGAATCCGAATAAAGAGTTACCTAAATGAGGTGACTCCAATTTCATCAGCAACGGGAGTCTTCTCGTGTGCGGCCTGGTGGGAAAGAGAGGTGTGGGACATGTTTGGTATATTCTTTTATGATCACCCCGACTTGCGACGTATACTTACCGATTATGGATTCCAAGGACACCCTTTAAGAAAAGACTTTCCATTAACTGGGTATGTGGAGGTTCGTTACGATGATTCAGAGAAACGTGTGATAACCGAAGCCGTTGAAATGTCTCAGGAATTCCGATACTTTGATTTCTCGACTCCCTGGGAAACCTTGAAAAGAACAGATTAGACACTTCAATAGTTGAGGTGGGAGGTATTATAAATCAATGTACCCGCTGAAAGATATAATCTATCCTCTATTTCATAGAGTTCATATTGGTAGACTTTGTCTACCAGTAGTCTCAATGTTATCATCCCGTCCTTGATGCCTCTGGTATCGAGGTCTGAAGATTACTGAATTTTCCTTAATCGCTTCCTCTTAAAAAAAGAGCAGCTTCGTTTTGCCCTCTTGTGGCCTGCCCTCGTAAAACCCGCACCTACGAGGCTAGGCCATCAGGGTGGACTGCCTATCATAGCGGAAGTAGCTCAGTGGTAGAGTGTTGCCTTGCCAAGGCAAAAGCCGAGGGTTCAATCCCCTTTTTCCGCTTTACACTTACCGAATTTTTTCTGGATCTTGCTCCACATTGGTTGGTAGCACATCGCTATACTTCAATCCATCTACAATGCTGGGATCAACTACCGTAAAGATGCTGATCAACATAATCTTTACAATCCTTTCAATGTATACACTAATAGATATACCATTGGTAGATTATATTTACCAGTGGTTTCAATGTGCACATTGTATTATTGCTTTACACTTTACGGTTCTCCTCGGTGATAAACATTTAGGTAAAAACCATAAAAATAAAGAAAAACGTCCCTGTTGAAAACAGGCTCAACTTGCTAAGGGGAAGCCAAAATAAAGCTGATCAGCAAGCAATGCTTGTAGAACAGACATTCACAGGGAGAGTGGCTGAGTGGCTAAAAGCGGCAGACTGTAAATCTGTTGATATTTCTACGTAGGTTCGAATCCTACCTCTCTCACTGGTAGATTTTATCTACCATTGGGCACATTGAGTAAACACTGGTAAACAAAATCTACCAGTGAGCACATTAAATTAGAATTAAAACAAAAAAGAAACAGTCATTATGCCTCAATTGGATAAAGTAACTTTCTTTTCACAATTCTTTTGGTTAACTATTTTTTATTTGGGATTCTATCTAGTGATATTAAAGCACTTTCTGCCTAAGTTGAGCAGAATCTTAAAAGTAAGGCAGAAGAAGGTTTCTCATTCCCAAGAAGGGAGCACGGCTCTTTTGCAAGAAAAGGAAAAGGTTGGTGGAAGTCTAAATATGTTAATAGAACAAGGGGTTGGTACGTCGAAGAGATTGTTTCAAGAGAACTTAGAAAAGACTCAATCATGGCTAGACAACGTGGTAAAGGACACCAATCGTACAACTCTACGAAACGCTAACCAGTCATATATTGCATCTTTAGGGGAAAAATCGATATCTCAAAACTTAGTAGTTGACGTGACATTTCTGCCTATTTCAGGCAAAGGGCTAGCCGCTCTGTTAGCTGAAAAAATCAAGATTGCGAAGTAATGAAAAACCTAGATCAGGATAGGCTTTGAGGCGGTAACAAGTCTCTCTTCCCCCTTCGATGGCCAAAGGCGGACATCAAAAGGATTCGTTGGGGTGGGAAAGAGATCCCACAGCCCGCAAGAGTACAGGGCCTTTTAAAACCAGCGAGGGGGAAGAGCAATAATTTTAAGGAACTTAAAGAAAGAGTCACTGCTACTGTAATGGTAGTAGCAAGTGTCTAAGACTTGTTAGAAACAGGAGAACTAGAATAAGTTAGACTTAAATGAATAGCTGTTTTACAAGGTGTCAGAATTAGCAAGAGATAAGCTCTAACCATAATGGAGAGGTAAAGCTAGAAAAGTCACAGCAGAGAAAAAACGAGTTCTATGACAAGCAACGACAAACTGAGACCTTATCTATTTGCCTTTTTAGCCTTTTGCGTTCTTAGCTCTAAGCACATCATTATTTACAACGAAGAGCTTCTAGTTGCAATCAGTTTCTTAGCTTTTGTTGTTTTCACTTTTAATTACTTTGGGGACACAGTAAAAGAATCTTTAGACGAGAGACGGATAGGGGTAAAATCAGAATTGGAAAGGTTCTTTCTTTTAAAAAAAGAATCTCTTAAAGAACTAGCCTTGGAGCACGAAAAGGTGTCCTCTTTGCGCAAAGGTTTGGTGAGTCTAAAAACCTTTACACGAGGAGAGGCTGAGGCAGGGGCTAAACGCAGCATTGAGTCTCTTAAAGAGACTCTCTCTCAGCAAATCAGACAGAGACTTGCCCAGCTCTCTTTCTCCAATTTGCCATTACAAACAAAGTGGCAAAACCGTGTGGCCTATTCACAATTGGGGATGGTGTTGGCCAATTTGGAGAAGAAGTCTAAGGAGGGGGGACAAGGCATATCTTGGGACCCAAGGATCATAGAGAAAGCTTTGCACCTCTTAAAAGAAAAAGCCAGCTAATTTTGGTAATCTAGCCTATATGGCTGATACCCATAAGTGGAGTGCTAGTTTGGGAGTTCGATAACTATCCTTCGATCAAGTAGGGAAGCGATCTAAACTATATCCCAAACTAGCGTGCCATAGCTATAGCTAATTTAGCTAATTTGCTATAAAATTGTGCAAAAAAAAGGGGGGGGGTAAACTCTATGAAATATAGGATAGAGTGTCAATAAAGCAAGGCTTAAAGTAGGGAGCTTGACCCACGCTAAGTGGGCATTCTGTGCTCACTTGGTGAAATAGGTAGACACGACAGACTTAAAATCTGTTCCCGTAAGGGGCATCGGTTCAAATCCGATAGTGAGCACGCGACAGCTTCAAGGCGTGCCCTAATCTAAAAATCGGTATTCCTTGACTGATGCAATTGCCCATTATGCCCAATGGTAGAGAGAGTCTACCGTGGAATTGTAGAGCTACGAGAATGATGCAACCTCTATCAATCAACGCACAGCCTTACCACCTGAAAGCGGCGCATATACGCCCAACCAAAAGAGCTAGCATTCTTAGCTCAGTTGGATAGAGCGGCAGCCTTCTAAGTTGTTGGTCGCAGGTTCAAGTCCTGCAGAATGCAGATTTTATTTCGAAAAAGAATGCATTGCGATGGCGCGCTAAGATCTAATTTTGATCATTCCTTTTCTCTCTATAAAAGAGAAAGAATAAAAGAAAAAGAAATAGATTGAGCCTTGTGTTACTAAAACCCTACAAAGAGTAAACCCCATTTGGCTTAATCCATCTCTTCCACGAAGATTCCTTCTAATGCCGTTAAATCTCTATTAAGAGAGGCAAGAAGACCTAATGCCAAAGCAATGTGTTGATATGTAAGCAATTATCTTCCTGTAAGACCTGGCCTTGCAGGTATTCGAGTGATTCAGGGGAGCCCTCTGAAGAGGGGGCTCTTTCATACACTATAAGCACCCCTAAAAAACTTGTCTCCACCAGGGTGAAATCACCCCAATCATGGGGTTAATGACATTTGTTTTCGAAGGTTTCCAGTGGTAGGCTCTATCTCCCAGTGGACATTCAAAAGAAATGAAAGTTGAGCAAAATTGAGATCCTCTCTATTGGAGAGAAGTATTCTTTATTTCTCTCTTGGAGATAAGATCCATCTCTTTACAGAAAAGTGTCCTCAAGATCTTGCATCTTTGAAAGATTCCTTTCGATTTCGGCTCAGCGGTAACAAGGTCTTCTTGATCTTAAACAACACCAAGTTTCACAAAAAGTAAAAGGAAACTCAGTCATGAATTCTTTTGTTGAAATTACCAACGAGTTTACTCAATCTGTAGAACAGAGCACAGAACTAAATTTCCAGTCTTTTCTCTTTGAAAATGATTTCAAAGCCGTTTTACCCGAACTCTTCCTGGTTCTTGCCTCTCTCTTCCTACTGCTTTATGGAGTTGTTTGGACAACATCTGCAAGCACTGGGTATCCACTCCTGTTAAGGAATGTGAATTGGTTGGCGTTGCTGACTTTTGTGCTGACAGCCATTATAGCTACAAATAACCCTATAGGGCACGGTGTGTTTTTTTATCACACTTTCCTCTTGGATGATGTAACCTTCTTCTTCAAGATGTTAGTTGTGATTGGCGCACTTTCTTCACTCCTAATCTCTATGGATTACTTGGAGCGAGAGTCAATTAACGGTTTTGAATTTGCACTCCTGCTTCTCCTGTCTACCTCAAGCATGTTGTTCTTAATATCAGCAGCTGATTTCATCTCAATGTATTTAGCGATAGAACTCCAAAGTCTTTGCTTCTATGTCTTGGCAGCGTTCAAGAGAGACTCTGAGTTCTCCACGGAGGCTGGCCTGAAATATTTCTTGCTAGGGGTATTTTCGTCAGGTCTCTTGCTCTTTGGCTGCTCATTGATTTATGGATTTACTGGAGCAATTGAGTTCTCAGAGTTGTCTAAGATATTTGCTTCCTTAGCAACCTCGGGAGAGGTATACTCCGACAAATTGGATCTCAATCCCCTATCTGTTTATGGACAAGAGGAGAATATCAGCTCTCTCTTGTCGACATCTTCGTGGCGTGGTTGCGAATTGGGGATGATCTTCTTGATAATAGGCTTCCTGTTTAAGTTGACTGCTGTGCCATTCCACATGTGGGCCCCAGATGTTTATGAGGGAGCCCCTACTGCGGTAACAGCTTTCTTCTCCATTACCCCAAAACCCGCCTTACTAGTAGTGTTTGTTCGACTTTTATACCAAAGCTTTTACGATTTCATGATAGAGTGGCAGACCTTCATAATATTTTGCAGCGTGGCTTCCATGTTTCTGGGTAGCTTTGCTGGCCTAGCTCAACATCGAATAAAAAGGCTGCTTGCCTATAGCTCTATAGGTCATGTAGGTTATCTGCTTATCTCCCTCTGCTGCGGCACTCTGGAGGGATTGCAAGGGCTGGCGATATATCTTGTGATATACATAGTGGTAACGATAAACATCTTTGCGGTTATTATGACACCACTTCGTAGAACTTCACACTCCGCTCAACAACATCAGGGAGTGGAACGAATAAAATACACCACAGATCTTGCGATGTTGGCCAAAGGCAATCCATTGTTGGCTGCAACCCTAACCGTAGCGGTCTTCTCACTAGCAGGGATACCCCCTCTAGCTGGCTTCTATGGCAAAGCCTTCCTTTTCTGGGCTGCCTTGAGCTCATCTCAATATCTCTTGGCTTTGGTTGGGATACTAACCAGTGCTATAAGCTGCTTTTATTACATAAGGGTCGTGAAGATAATGTATTTTGAAGCCCCACAGAATTGGCTGAGCTTCTCAAGAATGTCAAAAGAGAGCTCTTTAGTGTTAGCTCTTACAACTTTCTTCATTGTAGCTCTTATGGCTTATCCCTACCCATTGTACGTGGCTAGCCACAAGGTAGCTTTAGCACTATCGATGTAAACAACTAGCAACTCAATATACCCACTGGTAGATTATATTTACCATTGGTAGACTTTGTCTACCATTATTTATTCAATACCTTAACATTGTCCACCTTGCTGTTGGTAGACGGTAGATGGTAAACCTCATCTACCAACAGCACTGCAACACACACAACCTTAAAATGATAAACTCTATGTTGATCAGGATACTTCTCTGTAAAGAGGTGGACTTTATTTCTTTTAAAAAATTAAGGATACTTTTATCTAATAGAGAGGGATTGAAGAAAGAGCTCTTTCCTCATTCTGTCTTAAGACCAGATGTCTTACTAAGATTTCTTACTTTACTGGAAATGGCCATTCTGAGACCATCTTTCGTGCCCATTAGTAGATATAGATACAATCTACTAATGGACAGATTGAGTAACCGATAGTTTACCATGACTCTGCGGTATATCTCTATTCCAATTTGGATAATAAAAAAAGGAGAGGGCAAGTAACTCAGTAGGTAAGAGTATGTGCCTGATAAGCGCAAAGTCAGGGGTTCAAGTCCCTTCTTGCCCATTGCATATCTCTTATATGAGAGATCTACGTTTCAAACCAACTCCTCTATCTCATAGAGTCCACATTCAAAAGCTGAACATTGTTCATATGTACGGAACGAACTTGAACCTAATCATCTTATGTGCAAAGTAAACATACCAGACAGACAATGTGCTATAGAGTCCGCCATAAACCCTATTTCTCTTGATCGCCTTGTTACGTTGCTAAGCTGAGCATCAGAAAGTGATACGAGTGTTTTGTCAGGCTATCAAATCCCCTCGTTAACAAAAATCCCTCTATTGCATCTGCAATGCAAGAATAAAAGGACATAAACTCCCAATCATCCACATTAAATTAATATGTGTGATTTCTCCGCCTATTGGTTGAATTAAAGCTCTTAACGCAGTCTCCCTTTAAGGGGTGAAAAATAAAAACTTACCACCTATGGATTTAGTGAAATATCTAACTGTGTCTATGATTCTCTTCCTACTGGGGATCTGGGGAATCTTTCTTAATCGAAAAAACATATTGATAATGTTGATGTCGATAGAACTTATGATACTGGCAGTCAACTTAAACTTTTTATTCTTCTCGGCTTACCTGGATGATCTTATTGGTCAGCTCTTTGCGCTGCTTGTTCTGACAGTTGCCGCAGCTGAATCAGCTATAGGCCTTGCGCTTCTCGTTGTATATTATCGTGTCCGTGGTACGATTTCAGTAGAATTCATAAATTTAATCAAGGGATAATCAAGCCCTCTATTTCATAGAGTCTACCTCTATTTTTGAAAAAGAGAGTCCACATCGAGCAAGACAGCAATATTATTGGGCAGCAATCCATCCTCGATCATCTGGCCTCACAGATGTTAGGCTACGTCCCAACCCGCTGAACGGGTAAAAAACCAACTATTACTTTTACATTTCTAAAAGTTGTGCTCCCCTCTCTTGTTGCATCTGTCTTCCCATGCGTGATAGGCAGTGCGGACCACTGCGTGGTAGACGTTGCATTACTCCTATTGCCCCACAATGCGCAATGCGTTTAAAACAACGTCTACCTGCTGATAGCTTTGCCATCAGATCCCAGGTTTCGGCCTGTAACACAACTATAACCGGATTTAAGCTGTATTATCACAAAGATAACATGGGAGTAAGCAAATGCTCAGTTTAATTTAGCTAAATCACTGGTGGATAAAATCTACCAGTGAGAACTCAACTGTTCTTGCATATTGGCAAAAAGTCAATACCTGAATTATGAAAGTGGGAAGTAGCTTAGCGGTAAAGCACCGGAATTTGGATCCGGGGATCAAAGGTTCGAACCCTTTCTTCCCAGTAAAGCCTTGGTCTGGGTAGCTCAGCTGGTTAGAGCAAAGGACTGAAAATCCTTGTGTCGGTGGTTCAATTCCTCCTCCAGACAATCAGCGATAGATTATATCTACCAGTAATCATTCAACAGAACAGGTATCTCACTTTGATGGACAAAGACTGTGGTGTGGGGGCCTTACCTTTCAATTGCTAGGCCTCACAAAGAGGCAGGGTCCTTTACCAAGAACATATGCTGAGCAAGCTGTGAGGCCCCTTTCCCATCCCCCTTCCCCATTCCAACGAACCCCTGAAACACAAGCGCCCAAAATAGATTGAAAAGGGTGTATAGCTCAGATGGAAGAGCATTGAGCTTTTAACTCAATGGTCGTAGGTTCAAGCCCTACTACACCCATTTAGGCAGTATCCCACAAAGAAATTCTTATACAAAAACAGAACATCGTGGAGGTGTGGCCGAGAGGCTTAAGGTATTGGTTTGCTAAATCAGTGCGACAAGAAGGCGCAGAACGAAATGTGGTGAGATTCCACGAGGCGTGCCTCATCGCCCCACTCTACCCAGACGCGCCTATAGAGCAATCTGTGGGTGTGAAGCTCCGGGAAAAACGTAATCGAAAGCGTAATTTTGCTACGTGAAGAGGTGCTAGAGTAAGAAATCCTTTGTAGGATTGTTTTGTTCGGAGGAACAATAAACATAAACTGTCATCAAGGCTTCGTCACAAACCAGACTAGAGACAGCATTCTGGATTAACAGCAAGATAGAATTTTCTAAAACATTAGAATGCTATCCTTAAGATATCTTACAAGGGTAACCCTAAAAACTCTCATAGTAGATAAATGGCAATCCTCTATATTAAAAAATAGAGTCTACATCACGTCTCTGATTTTGACGTGTCAATGAGGAAAAAACCCATCGGAGTATAGACAGATTTCCTACCGGCAAAAAAAGTTCGTTCTGCGAAACTTGCAAACCCCGTATTATTCCCTAACACTCTCCCTTGTGGGAGAAGTGAAACAATAAGAAAGAGCAAAAATTTCAACCTATCTTCCACCACTTAAAAATTTTTAATCCTTGATGGGTTAGGAACGGCAAAGATGGTTTTGGGTGTATATAAACAGAGGACACTCATTGATAGATTATATCTATCAATGAGTGTCCTTGGTCTCGTTTTATAATCTTTCCCTAAAATAGATTTTACAAAGAGGTAGAGTTGCAAAGCTCTATAACATTATGCGGGTAAAGGACTTTTTAAAAAGCGAAAGCCTTTGTGTAATGCAAAGGATACAGTCTTCAGCAGGATCTTATTTGCATTGTGCAGCAATGCAGATAAGTAAACCCCAACCACTGGTAGACAAAGTCTACCAGTAGTCACCTTTATTCTTTCTACTTCTTTTTGGTAGAAGGTAATAACTCCTAAGCAGACTGCTTCGAAAGAAGGCTTACTTGAAAAGGGCATCTATTCACTCTCTTTGAGTTAGCAGTTAACCAATCTGCCCACTAGGCAGATTGAAGAGAGAATAGAGATTGCTTGAGCCGTGTGCAGTGAAAGCTGCATGCACGGTTCTCTGGGGGGGAAAGTTTGTGAAAACCGACCTATCCCAACACGTACAAAATAATTTGTACCAAGGGTTCGAATCCCTTCGCCTCCAAAACACACCATAGCCCCCCTCGATGGCCGAGAGCTCGATGGTCGGCCCTGGCCAACTAAGGGGTGGCCATTGAACCCCTGATGAAACCATCAAATCCCTTCGACACTTCTGGTTGCACCCTATTTCTACCTAGTTGCTACTAGTAGACATTATCTACCAATGTGGGCTCTATGTGCCCACTGGTATTTGTCTATCATTGAAATAGAGGTGGACTCTCTAAAAGAGAGGAGTGGTTATATCTATCAATAGGCACACTGAAATTTAATCAATTCCCTTCAATGTCTCCTTCTTTACGCCTTAAAAACAGCAAGATTTTAAAAAACAATTATTTTTCACCAGCTTTGGGGGTGTAGTTCAGATGGTAGAATATATGCCTTGCACGCATCAGGTCATCGGTTCAAATCCGATCACCTCCAAGCAAAAGATTACAGATTTTAAGTCATCTATCGGCTCAAGCAAACAGCTTATAGCAACAAGAGTTTAGTTTACGTATGTGTAATATACCAGTGGGCACATTAAAAGGATTTTTTAATTTAATTGGCTTTAATTTTTCCCTTAGAGAAGGTAACTAAAGAAATTTGTTCTTGCCACCCAGAATCTAGTCTTTTAGTTGATATCTCATGGTAAATACCTCTAATTAACTAGAAAATAAACTGAAAATTTATATACTAATGTCATATTTTTGACTTTATATGGGGAAGCCCCCCCTCGTTAGCCTAGTCTCATAGATGTGCAGGACTCATAAGTCCTCACAAGAGCCCCACACCACAGCACATCACACTACACCCAGGTGCATTGCTATGTAATGTGCAATATAACAAGTAGATTGCTGTCCAATGCGATTGCTAACTCGCCAAAAGAGTGATTAGGGATTCTGACCTGAAGAAAAGATATAAGTCGCTGCTAACCTGCGAAAACAATGTTCAACATCGTGACACATTTCATAAACCGTTGGTTGTTCTCTACAAATCACAAGGATATAGGTACTCTTTACTTGCTATTTGGCGCATTCTCCGGAATATTGGGGACTTGCTTCTCTGCCCTTATTCGTTTGGAGCTGTCTCAGCCAGGAGACCAGATCCTGGGTGGGAACTACCAGCTTTATAATGTTATCATAACGGCTCATGCCTTTTTAATGATCTTCTTCATGGTAATGCCAGCTATGATTGGAGGATTTGGGAATTGGTTTGTTCCAATTTTGATTGGGGCTCCAGACATGGCATTCCCACGATTGAATAACATCAGTTTTTGGCTGCTACCACCCTCACTTTTCTTGCTGTTGAGCTCAGCACTTGTAGAGGTGGGCGCAGGAACTGGATGGACGGTGTATCCACCGCTTAGCAGCATAGCAAGCCATTCAGGTGGTGCAGTGGATTTAGCTATCTTCAGCTTGCACTTGTCCGGGATAAGCAGCATCTTAGGTGCAATCAACTTTATTACAACCATTTTCAACATGCGTGGACCTGGCATGACTATGCACCGGCTACCACTCTTCGTTTGGTCAGTGTTGATTACAGCATTCCTCCTGTTATTATCTCTACCAGTTTTAGCTGGCGGGATTACCATGCTGTTAACAGATCGTAACTTCAACACCACTTTCTTTGACCCAGCTGGCGGAGGTGACCCGATACTGTTTCAGCATCTCTTCTGGTTCTTTGGCCACCCAGAAGTTTACATTCTCATCTTGCCTGGATTTGGTATTATAAGCCATGTCGTATCTACTTTCTCAAAGAAGCCGATCTTTGGATATTTGGGTATGGTCTATGCCATGCTATCCATTGGGGTGTTGGGTTTCATTGTTTGGGCTCATCACATGTACACCGTTGGACTAGACATTGACACCCGAGCATACTTTACCGCGGCAACAATGATTATCGCTGTACCAACAGGGATCAAGATCTTTAGTTGGATTGCAACAATGTGGGGAGGGAGTATCGAATTCAAGGCCCCTATGCTGTTTGCAATAGGCTTCATATTTCTATTCACACTTGGCGGTCTTACCGGCGTTGTGCTTGCGAATTCAGGTATTGACATCGCACTACATGACACATATTACGTGGTGGCACACTTCCATTACGTGCTATCAATGGGCGCTGTATTTGCTTTATTCGCAGGGTTTTATTACTGGATAGGTAAGATAACTGGATTACAGTATCCAGAAACTTTAGCACAGATACACTTCTGGATATTCTTCCTTGGAGTAAACATCACCTTCTTTCCAATGCATTTCTTAGGATTGGCAGGAATGCCTCGACGTATCCCAGATTACCCTGATGCCTTTGCCGGATGGAACGCGATAGCGTCGTATGGTAGCTACCTTTCTGTATTAGGAGCAATCTTCTTCTTCTATGTTGTGTACAAGACCCTCACTGATGGGCAAAGATGTGGCCGAAACCCTTGGGAAACAACTCCGGGGCTATCTCCAACATTGGAGTGGATGGTTGGCTCGCCGCCCGCTTTCCATACCTTTGAAGAGATCCCTGCCATTAAGGACTAAAA